>JABUQX010100401.1:35000-60237 GCA_015478945.1 Trachelipus rathkii
ACCTTAAATTTAGAGTTTTTAATTGCATGTCTGGTAGACACTCGTCTCTCTTCCTTCACACACTTCACACTATGGACCTTACTCATCTAAATACAATTTAGTTTTGAACAACTTAAAGATGTAAAATGGCTGTCATTCATGCAGTCCCAGAGTTGGGAGCTTTCATTAGAGAGGTTGGTGTTTCTCTGTCTGTCTGTTTGTCTGTATGTCTGTCTGTATTTCTCCTTCTCTCTCTGCTCTGTCTCTCTCTCTCTCTCTCTCTCTCTCTCTCTCTCTCTCCTCTCTCTCTGTCTCTCTCTCTCTGCTCTCTGTCTGCTCTCTCAAATGTCTCTCGTCTCTCTGCTCTCTCTCTCTCTCTCTCTCTCTCTCTCCTCTCTCTCTCTCTCCTCTCTCTCTCTCTCTCGTCCTCTCTCTCTCTCAATGTTCTCTCTTCTCTCTCTCTCTCCTCCTCTCTTCTCCGCTCTCTCCTTCTCTCTCTCTCTCTCTCTCTCTCTCTCTCTCTCTCTCTCTCTCTCTCTCTCTCTCTCTCTCTCTCTCTCTCTCTCTCTCTCTCTCTCTCTCTCTCCAGATCTACCGAAGGAAAAGTCCACTACATCGACCATGAAGAGACGCTTTCTAACATTTCGGAATTAAAATTTAATTAGACTTGAAGCTGTGCTTATTTTACTTCCATCGGAATGATATTGCGTTGGCCGAATAGGTGACCTTCTTAAGCATAAAGGAGTTTCTCCCTTCAACTAATACCCATAATCCTTGGCTTTACCTCTGTTTTTTCTCATGATAGACTTTCGAAGATACAGTACTCTTCCTGAATGAATTATTTCAGATTACTTTACATTTTCATCTACGTGTATATTATTCTTTTTAAATCCATTTTCGATGTACTATAAAATAAAATAAAGTGTATTATTTATAACAGTAGTAGGAAGGCTAATATGGACCTATCCTCTTTTACCCCACCTGACCTTGATACCCCTAGGCCTCTTTTACCCCACCCCTAATTTGGGCAAACCCGAATTTTTTTTGGCCCAAATTTTTACCTGACCTTGACCTTTTTGGCCTTTACCTTTTTGGCCTTGACCTTTTTTGACCTTGACCTTTTTGGGCAACCTGAATTTTTTGAGCCCAAATTTTTACCTGACCTTGACCTTTTTTGGGCCTTGACCTGTTTTTGGCCTTGACCTTTTTTTGGCCTTGACCTTCTTGAAGCCCCTTCGAAGAAGGGGCTAACCAGACGGAGGCGAAGCCTCCGTCGTACGTATTGCCCCCTATTTTAGGCCCCCCAACCCTTTGGTCTTCCATGGGTCAATTTTGGCCCACGCTAACCTTTTTGCCCTTGACCTTTTTTTGGCAACCTTAATTTTTTGGGCAACCCTAAATTTTTTACACTGACCCTTAATACCATTTCTGACCTTGAATGTCCTGACTTTGATACCATTTCAGACCTTGATACCGTATCAAGGTTTGTACCGATCCTAACTCGAACCCCTGTATGTATCGGTCCTAACTTGAACGCTTGTAGGTAACTATCCTGTATCTATCCTAACTTGAGCACACACCTACACCTACACACACACACACACACCTACACACACACACACCCACACCCACGTGGTCATGACTCACGACGTTCCACCGTCCCTTTACATCTACACTTAGCCGACCTTTTCACCTGTTCGAGTTCTATCGGAGTCATAAATCAAAATATATAGACACCGATGGAATACGACCGCTTACCTCTAGGGCAAATTTATGACCTTTAGCCCACACATCCAACGCTATGATGATTTTGAGAGAATACATAATTTAATTTTCAAGTCTATATAAGCGAGTCCGTGGATTCCCAATAATAATTATAATAATTATAATAATAATAATAATAATAATAATAATAATAATAATAATAATAATAATAATAATAATAATAATAATAATAATAATAATAATAATAATAATAATATAAGAATCTAATAATTAATAATAAAATATAAAAAAAAATATAGTATATATATATATATATATATATATATATTAATTTATATATTTATATATATATATATATATATATATATATATATATATATATATATATATATATATATATATATATATATATATATATATATATATAGAGAGAATAAATATATATATATATATATATATATATATATATATATATTTAAGGTAAAAGAAAGAGAGAGAAGAGAGAGACATCTTCTGTCTGCAGTCCACATTTCGACGCAGGTTAACTTTGCCATCATTGCTTTGTCTCTTTAATATCGAAATTTTAAAATCATTTTAATTTAATTATTTTAATTATTTACTTATTGTAATTATTTTATTTTAATTATTTTTATTATTTTTAATTATTTTAATTATTTACGTATTGTAATTATTTTTATTTTAATTATTTTTATTTTATTTTTGGTATTAGGTCTCGTCTCGAGAACTACCACGTGGCTTTTTACTGTCCCAGTCAAACCACTACCCAAACATGCTCATGCCCATCTACAAAGCACACTAGGGGTTGTCAATTTGTTGTAACTGCAAACCAATTTGACTTAGTCAAAACTAATAATAATTATATTTAAATATATATTATATATATATATATATTATATAATATATTATATATATATATTAAATATATATATCTATATATATATATATATATATATATAATATATATATATAATATATATATATTATATATATATATAATATATATATATAATATATATATTATATATATATATATAATATATAATAATAATATATATATATATATAATTATATAGTATATATGTATTATAATACTATATATATATATATATAATATATTATATATATACTATAATATATATATATATTCACCCTGACATACACACACACATGCGTTACACATCACACACACACACACACAGCACACACACACACAACACAGCTGTGCAACCGGTCACACACGCACTGGAAACATACCACGTCGATCGGCACGTAATAACAGACAATGCCAGCCTTTGAGGTCTTGCCAGGGGACAATTTTGAGAACCCAATTTTTCGGTCAAACTTCGGTATTTCTGGGGCCAATTTTGTCTTGTAGCTTTTTTTTGACTTGTAGGTTTGATGCCTCGGACTTGATGTCTCAACTCTTTGAATGCCTCAACTTTAATGCCCCATCTTTGATGGCTTGACTTTGACTGAAGCTATCTTTGATACCACTTATATTGATGATTCATCTTTGATGATCATCTTTGTCGTTTTCAATCTTTTGATGACTCAGATTTATTGATGGCTCCCAACCCTTGAGCGTAGAATAGCCTAATATGGGTATGTCTACCCCTATGTTATACGGTATGAGGAATGAATGGTTAATATTACAAGTTGCTAGGATGCGTCTTAGTATGAGTTAGCTTTTTTCTAGCAACTCTGATCATAGAATAACACTAATATTGAAGCCTAACCCTATGTTATAAGGTATGAGGAAGTCCGAGTGGTGTATATTACAGACTGCTAGGATGTTTCCCTTTCTAACCTTTTCTAGCCTTTTCTACACCACATCATAGAACAGGGTTAATATTAATGTCTTCCCCTACTACGGAATATGCTGGGCACTTTTATTATAAAACCTCCACTAACCGAAGAGGAAGCCAACCCCGGACCCGCAGGTGCTAATGTAACTTTTCTAGACAGGTTCCTTGACCTCACGCGAGCGGCCCTCAGGCCGCAATATTTCCGCGTAACCAAGCCGCACGTTGCGCCGCAGGTGGCAATATTTCGCGTACCCCCCCCGCCGCGTGAACACCGCAGGCGCATATATTCCCCGCGCGAACCGAAAAATATGATATCAATGTTAAACTATTCAAAGAATTTCTTTTCAAATATACTTTGAGTCAGTCATTTTTATTTCATACTTAACATTTTTTATAAAAACATTTTTGCGATTCTAGAAAACTGTAACTCATTACAGACATCTTTTTATATTTTTTACCTTAATACTTTTTAATTTATCAATTTTTTGAAAATTGTAATGTAAGAAGAAAAAAAAACAGAGTGTCTGATATATAAACATTTTATTTTACTACATTTGTACGAAATTTTTTATTAAAAACATTAACATTACATACCTTAAAGCAGTAAATCAGTAAATCAATAGAGGTGTTACCTCACACCTAAGGGATTAGTATGGCTTTTGTTTTTACTTGCTTTACTCATTATGTTTTTTTTTACTGCTTTAAACTCACCATATTTACTACATTACATACCTTAAAAGCAAGTAAATCAGTAATCAATAGAGGTGTTACATAGCACCAAGGGGTTAGTATGCTTTTGTTTTTACTGTTTTAACTGCTTTTAAACTCATATGTTTAACTGCTTTAACTCACATATTTATTAACATTAGAATTACCTTAAAGCAGTAAATCCAGTTAAATAAATAGAGGTGTTGCATAGCAACAAGGGGTTAGTATGGCTTTTGTTTTACTGTTTTACTGCTTTAACTCATATGTTTTACTGCTTTAAACTCATATATTTATTAACATACATACCTTAAAGCAGTAATCAGTATCAATAGAGGTGTTACATAGCACAGGGTTAGTATGGCTTTTGTTTTATAAACTGTTTTACTGCTTAACTACTCATATGTTTTACTGCTTTAAATCGTATATTTATTAACATTACATACGTTAAAGCAGTAAAATCAGTAAATCAATAGAGGTGTTACATTAGCAACAAGGGGGTTAGTATGCTTTTGTTTTAATCATGTTTTTACTGCTTTAACTCATATGGTTTTTACTGCTTAACTCCCATATGCCTTTACCCTGCTTTTTAAACTCAATATATTTATTACATTATGTTTTTTTAATTTGTTTTAATATTTTTTTTATTTTATTTTTATTATTATTTTTTTATTATTTTTTTATTTTATTTTATTTTCATTATTATTAATTTTTTTTTATTTTAATTATTTTTTATTATTATCTTAGTGTTATTTACCTATGCCCATTGTTATTACATCATTTACACAGACTCCACACACGACACACACACACACACAGCACACACACAGACACCTTACACACACACACACACCACACACCACACACACAATCACACACACACACCACACGCACGCCTGTTTAAACATGGCAAATAGTTCATTTTGGGTCAACATAGCCGCTGCTTTACTCATTTTTTATGTTTTTAATCGGGAGATTGGTAAATTTTTTAGAACTGCTCATTAAATTTATTACTAAAATTAATTTCAAAATTTGTTAAATTTCTGTGAAGGATTCAGCGGTTACTAAACAAAGAATTTAATTATTAACTGTTAATACTTTTTGTTTTATAAAAAATTTTTATAAAAATTTAATTTTTTTTAACAATAATTTTTTACTAAAATTTTATGAAATTTTATTAAAAACATATTTGTACGTACGCTGAAAGCAATAAATTAGTAAATCAGTAAGGCAAGCCCCTAGCCGCTCTCTGCAACAAATGCTACTTTGCATCTAATTGAATTACTCGGCTTTACATAATCTTTAGCCATGTAATAAGTATAAAAATAACTAAATAAGTTCTTCTCTGCTAACATAACATGTATTTTATTAAAATCATTCTAGAATTTTAATTTAAAAATAACAATTAATTCACTTACTTTATATTTATTCGCTCGATGTTAGCTAAAAATATTTCAAAGTTTTTTTAAATAATTTGGATTTCTTTATTAATTATCTATGTACGATTGACTAATCGCAACACGAGAAAGCACAAACAACCCGTGCACTCCTTACAGATAACGAAACTGACCTCCTCTCTCTTGTAAAATGTGTTGAAATTAACTACTTTTAAGGCCTAAAATTTAGGATAAACCTTTTTGTACCCCGGGGCAATTTAGGCCTAATTCCAGGTCAAAAAATATATTTCAAACTGACCTCTTTCTGTAAAATGTGGTGCAATAACTACGTTAGGCTAAATTTAGGCCTAATTTAGCCTAAATTTAGGATAAACCCTTTTTTGTATCCCGGGGCTGATTTAAGCCTAATACCGGGTCAAAAGGTAATTCCAGTATAGACAAGAATCGCGATCATTGTTATTATTATTTTTATAAAATATATTTCAAACTGAACCATGCTGGATCGGTTAAGATCCTTTAAGCAGGTAAGAAGGAAATGTTTACCTTTCTTGTGAATGGCCGGACGGATTAATCCTTATCTCTATATGACTGCGCATGTGATTGGCCGAGAATTATTTTATCGTTTTTTGCCTTTTAGGTATGTAAAAACATGTTTTTTTCATATCCTGAGCCTTATCTGTGAATGGATGAAAATTATCTTAGTTCTTTAATCTTATATTTGAGAAGGTATGTTTTAGACCCAAACTCATTTTAAAATCATACTCGTTTTGGGTGTTAAGCGGTGCACAATTCTGTGAGCAGTCTTGAAAGTGTTTTATTTTCATCAAGTGTATTACAGTGTGTATATCATGACCCATCTTAACAGATATACCTCTATAGAAGATATTGTACAATGGACAGTCAAGATCCCTGACTACGGTGTTTCATTCTTATATAAAAGAAAACCTAATGGGTTTGAATTTTTTACGTGTATTAATCAACCTATATGCTCTAGTACCAAACGTATTTTTATGAGCGCGGATGAACTACTCTGTATATGTCACCATGTTGAAGAATGGATCAAGGTGTACTCTAAGTCCACCGACTTTTTAGACTCACCGGAGATTGTTATTAGTCTAAGAGAGGGTAGCGATGGTGACAACTTACCTTCTCCCATGCCTTTCCTAAGTATGGTATTACAAACACAGGATAGGGTAATGGAGCTTCTAGTAATGGAAGACGTTTAATTGAATCATGTACATTTGAATTCCCTACTTACTCATAGATCAGTATTAAAGGTATACAGCGGCTGAAATATATGTCTGAAGTTCGCAAGAGGGTATTAATGCAGATGAAGAAGACTGAAATACTGGGTAATTACGTAGCTGTAGCTCATTCTATGTTATACCAAGAATACTACGCATTTAAGAAAAACCTAACTGATGATCCTGAAACTATCATTGAAAACTTCTTAAAATCTATGAACGTGCAGAAATTCATCTATCTATTTAGAACAATGGAGCGGAAGTAATTACCGCGCTGATCCTGAACAGTAAACATACTATGATATCTGAGAGAGAACTTTTTAACATATGTGCTATCGGACGGTATTACTGAGTATAACCAAATTCTATTTGAAGGAACAACAAACGCAAATGATAGCCATATTTGTAAACATACTTAGAATGTTTTAAAATTTGATGATGTCATAAACACATGTGAAAAATGTATGTGGAAGTGTTATATTTAATGTTGACCTTATATATATATGTATATATATATATATATATATATATATAATATTAATACTATTAATATATAATATATATATATAAACCATTGTAAATATATTTAATACTCTTGTATATATTTAATGTTATCCTTATATATATATATATATATATATATATATATATATATTAAATTTCTAATTATATAGTAAAGTTTTATTATCCTTATTTTTACTTTCTTAAATAAAGATTTACATGTACGTTAAGAGTTGAATGTATATAAATTATAAAAGTTCTATGAAGCTTAACTATACATATAGTTTAAATAAACGAACCCCAGGCTCAGGATATGAAAAAACATGTTTTTACATACCTAAAAGGCAAAAAGCGATAAAATAATTCTCGGCCAATCACATGCGCAGTCATATAGAGATAAGGATTACTCCGGCCACTCACAAGAAAGGTAAACATTTCCTTCTTACCTGCTTAAAGGATCTTACCGATCCAGCATGTTTCAGTTTGAAATATATTTATAAAATAATAATAACATTGATTCTCGATTCTTGTCTATACTGGAATTACCTTTGCCCCGGTATTAGGCTTAAATGCAAGTCCGGGGATACAAAAAAGTTATATCCTAAATTTAGGCCTAAATTTAGGCCTAACGTAGTTATTGCACCACATTTTACAGAAAGAGGTCAGTTTGAAATATATTTTGACCTGGTATTAGGCCTAAATCGCCCCGGGGTACAAAAAGGCTTATCCTAAATTTAGGCCTAAAGTAGTTATTTCACTCAATTTTACCAGGAGAGGAGGGGTCAGTTCCGTATCTATAAGAGTGCGGGTTTGTGTGTTTTCTCGTGTTGGATTGTCAATGTACATATGATAATAAAGAAAATCCAAATTATTTAAAAAACGTTTGAAATATTTTTAGTTAACATTGGAGCGAATAATATAAATGTAAGTGATAATTGTTAATTTTTTAAATAAAATCTAGAATGATTTTAATAAAATACCTGTTATGTGCAGAGAAAAACTTATTTTGTTATTTTATACTTATTACATGCTAAAGATGATGTAAAGCAGTGAAGTCAATAGAACAAAAACGTGAAATAGCTGGTGTAGAGGGGCGCTAGGGGCTTGCCTTACTGATTTAATTATTTATTGCTTTAAACTACCTTAAATATATGCTTTAAATTAGAATTCATAAATACTAGTACATCCAATTTTAAAACTTGATAGTTATTAAAATTTTATAAACAAAAAGTATTAACAGTTTAATATAAATTCTTTGTTCAAAGATAATGATTGATTTATTATAGAAGTTTTAAGAAACTTTGAAATAATTTTAGTTATAATTGAATGAGTAATATAAATGTACGTATTTAATTAAAACATAAAAATGTTTCAATAAATTATACGTTATGTTCATACAAAAGAACTTATTTGATATGTTTAACAGGGGGCGGTGTGTGTGTGTGTGTGTGTGTGTGTGTGTGTGTGTCTGTGTTAAATGATAATAACAATAGGCATGAAGTAAATAACACTAAGTATAATAATAAAAATAATAATAAAAATAAAATAATAATAATGAAAATAAAAATAAAATAAAAAATAATAAAAATAATAATAAAAATAAATAAAAAAGTATTAAAACAAAATAAAAAACATAATGTTAATAAATATATGAGTTAAAGCAATAAAGCATATGAGGTTTAAAGCGTAAAACATATGAGTTTAAAGCAGTAAAACAGTAAAACAAAAGCATACTACCCCCTTCCCTTATGTAACACCTCTATTGATTTACTGATTAACTGCTTTAAGGTATGTAATGTTAATAAATATGTGAGTTAAAGCAGTAAAACATATGAGTTAAAGCAGTAAAACAGTAAAACAAAAGCATACTAACCCCTTGTTGCTATGTAACACTTTTTTGATTTACTTGATTTACTGCTTTTAAGGTATGTAATGTTATAAATATGTGAGTTAAGCAGTAAAACATATGAGTTAAAGCAGTAAAACAGTAAATACAAAAAGCATACTAACTCCTTGTTGCTATGTAACACCTCTATTGATTTAACTGCTTTAAGGTATGTAATGTTAATAAATATGTGAGTTAAAGCAGTAAAACATATGAGTTAAAGCAGTAAAACAGTAAAACAAAAGCATACTAACCCCTTGTTGCTATGTAACACCTCTATTGATTTACTGATTTACTGCTTTAAGGTATGTAATGTTAATAAATATGTGAGTTAAAGCAGTAAAACATATGAGTTAAAGCAGTAAAACAGTAAAACAAAAGCATACTAATCCCTTAGGTGTTAGTTACACCTCTATGATTTACTGATTTACTGCTTTTAAGTATGTAATGTTAAATGTTTTTAATAAATATTTCGTACAATTGTAAGTAAATAAAATGTTTATATATCAAGACACTCTGGTTTTTTTCTTCTTACATACAATTTTTAAAAATTTATAAATTAAAAAGTATTAAATAAAAAATATAAAAGATGTCTGTAATGAGTTACAGTTTTAGAATCGCAAAATGTTTTTAATAAAAATGTTTAAGTATGAAATAAAAAATGAATGACTCATAGTATATTTGAAAAGAAATTCTTTGAATAGTTTACATTGATATCATATTTTTCGTTCGCGCGGGAAATATTGCGCCTGCGGGCGCACGCGCGGGCGGAACGCGGTTGGTCGCACCTGCGGGTGCGGGGTTTCCTGTCCTTTGTGGGGAGGGCGCTTGCTGCGTCTGTGGGCAGCTTATGAACCTAGGCGAAGGACATTAATAATTAACTCTGTTCAATATGATTTTAGTAGAAAGCTAGAAAAAGGTTAGAAAGGAAACATCCTAGCATCTTGTAATATACACCAATCGACTGCTCATACGCTATACATAGGGTTAGGCTTCAATATTAGTGTTTTTCTATGATTCAGGTAGGCTAGAAAAAGCTAACTCATACTAGGACGCATCCTAGCAACTGTAATATACACCATTATATTCTCATACCTTATAACAATAGGTGTAGGAAATCATATTAGGCTTTCTCGCTCAAGGGTTGGGAGGCCATCAATAATCTGAGTCATCAAAGATGAACCAATAAAGATGGCTTCATCAAAGATGAATCATCAATAATAGGTGGTATCAAAGATGGCGTCATCAAAGATGAACCTTCAAAGTTGAGGCATCTAAGTTGAGGCATCAAAGTTGAGCCATCTAAAAGTCGAGGCATCAAACCTACAAGGTCAAAAAAGCTACAAGACCAAAATTGGCCCCTGGAATACAAAAGGTTGACCGAAAAATTTGGGTTCTCAAAATTGTCCCCTGGAAGACCAAAGGGTTGGCATTGTGTATACGTAGACGTGGGTGTTTGTGCGTGTGTGTGTGGTGTGTGTGTGTGTGGTGTGGTGTGTTTTGTGTGTGTGTGTGTGTGTGTGTGTGTGTGTGTTGTGTGGTGTGTGTTTGTGGTGGTGTGGTGTGGGGTGAATATATTATATATATATATAATATATATATAATATATATATATATAATATATAGTATATATATATATAGTAATTATATATATAATATATATTATATATTATATATATATATATATATATATATATATATATATATATATATATTATATATATATATATATATATATATTATAATTATTTATTAAGTTTTGGACTCAGTCAAATTGGTTTTGCAGGTTAAACAAATTGGAACAACCCCCCTATTGTGCTTTGTAGATGGGCAATGAGCATGTTTGGGTAGTGGTTTGACTGGGACATGTAAAAAGCCAGTGGTAGTTGTTAAGGCTATTATGGCTATACCAAAATAAATAAAAATAATTAAATAAAAAGTATTACAATACAGTAAATTATTAAAATAATAGAAAATAATTAAAATAAAATAATTATTAAATAAGTAATAATTAAAATAATTCAATAAAAATAATTAAAATTTTCGATAATTAAAGAGACAAGCCATTGATAGCAAAGTACCTGCGGCGAAATGTGGACGCAGACGAAAATGTCTCTCTCTCTCTCTCTTTCTCTCCTCTCTCTCTCTCTCTCTCTGTCTCTCTCTCTCTCTCTCTCCTCTCGTCTCTCTCTCTCTCTCTGCTCTCTCTCTTTACCTATATATAAATATATATATATATATATATATATATATTATATAGTATATATATATATATTATATATATAATATATATATATATATATATATATATATATATATATATATATATATATATATATATATTAATATAATTATTATTTATTATTATTATAATTATTATTATTATTTATTATTATTATTATTATATTATTATTATTATTTTATATTATTATTATTAATATTAATTATTATTATTATTAATTATTATTATTATTATTAAATTATTATTATAATTATTATCAATTATTATTAGGAATCCAGCGGACTGCTTATATAGACTTGAAAATTAAATTATGTATTCTCTCAAATCATAGCGTTGGATGTGTGGGCTAAAGGTCATAAATTTGCCCTAGAGGTAAGCGGTCGTATTCCATCGGTGTCTATATATTTTGATTTATGACTCCGATAGAACTCGAACAGGTGAAAAGGTCGGCTAAGTGTAGATGTAAAGGGACGGTGGAACGTCGTGAGTCATGACCACGTGGGTGTGGGTGTGGGTGTGTAGGTGTAGGTGTGTGTGTGTGTAGGTGTAGGTGTGTGCTCAAGTTAGGATAGATACATGATAGTTACCTACAAGCGTTCAAGTTAGGACCGATACATACAGGGGTTCGAGTTAGGATCGGTACAAACCTTGATACGGTATCAAGGTCTGAAATGGTATCAAGGTCAGGACATCAAGGTCAGAAATGGTATCAAGGTCAGGTAAAAATAGGGTTGCCCCAAAAAATTAAGGTTGCCAAAAAAGGTCAAGGCCAAAAATTAGCGTGGGCCAAAATTGACCCATGGAAGACCAAAGGGGGGCCTAAAATAGGGGGCAATACGTACGACGGAGGCTTCGCTAAGGCCAAAAAAAGGTCAAGACCAAAAAAGGTCAAGGCCCAAAAAGGTCAAGGTCAGGTAAAAATTTGGGCTCAAAAAATTCAGGTTGCCCAAAATGGTTAGGTCAAAAAAGGTCAAGGCCAAAAAAGGTCAAGGTCAGGTAAAAATTTGGGCCAAAAAATTCGGTTTGCCCAAATTTTAGGGTGGGGTAAAAGAGGCCTAAGGGTATCAAGGTCAGGTGGGGTAAAAGAGGATAGGTCCAATATAGCCTTCCTACTACTTATAACATTTCTATCTTTTATAACATTTTCTAAAAAAATGTTAGCTCAACTTTGTTTTTACTTCTTCTTTCCTCCTCTTCTATATTCTAACTGAATTATCTTCTAGCAAAACTGAACTCCTTACTCAAACCTTTGCCTCTTCATACTTCACAGCATTATTCTAACAATTAGGAATAACACTTCAATTTCTTCTATTGAAGTCATTTCTGCCTTCTTTAAATTTAATACTAATGATATATAAGATTATAACAACAGCAGCGTATTGTACTCTTATTTATGAAATTGAACCATGATTTCGTGTACTGTTTCGCTATTGACTTTCAACTTTGATCTTTTCTTACTGCTGGAATTTTGAATTTATTCTTGTGTTATAATTGCTTTAACCTTTATTCTTTCCAGAGTTTTCGAATCTATCCGTATATTATTTTTTTTTATTTTTATTTTTTTTTTTTATTTTTTTTTTGCAACATTGATTTTCTAATCTTTTCTCAGAAAATCAGAATGATTTCTGTAAGGAACATTTGACTGATCACCTTACTCCTTACTCCATGACTATTAATCCTCCATTCTTTGACATTTCTGTGAATCTTTGCTGTGTCACAAAGCCTTGTGATTTCTAAACTTTCCTTCTTTTTATATTTACATTTTCTTCTGGTCGTTTGAAAGCAGCTGTTTTTGTCTTTCATCGTTAATAATTTAATTTATAAATAGCCGCGAGCTTCAACTATTTATCCATAACTTTCTTTCTTTCGCTTTAAATCTATCTATCGTTTTATCACCTATCCACTCTTATGGAAATCGTTCTATCCTTGATAGCTTCTTTCATTTTAAAAAGCATCAATCAATATCACTACCTTTTTATACACACTTATGACAATGACATCATCGTTCATAATTAATTTTATTGAGAAAATCATCCAACTAAGCGTCAAATTGTTGATACTTGTCTCGATGTTTTTTGCAACTGACCTCTGAACTTTATTGTATTTACTCTCAGAAATTCAGTTCTTTCATCCATCCACTCGAGGTAACATTCCACATGAGTCAAAATTTAATTGATTCATAAAATTCTTGGCTTAATTTGTCACAACATTGTTTCTATCGCAAAACAAGATTAGGATTTTCTTTAGGGGGGGGGGGGGGGGGGGGGGGGGGGGGGGGGGGGATTAGGTTTTCTTTGAGCTTTTCGTCATATTCACAAATCCTCGGTTGCTTGTTTAATGTATGGAGGTTTCATTCGACATTGTATGCCGAGCGCATCTCGTATATGTTTCTTTTCACTGATACAGATCCTCTAAACACGTCCAAACCTTTTCACTTCCACTCTAAAATCTCTCTAGTTTCGAACTTTTGCTTCACTATCCTTATAATGCTTCTACTAAAATTTCAGTGATCTTCTGAAGTTTCACTTCACATACCTTATCATTTAAGAAAGCACATATGAATTGATTTCAGAACAGTGTCTCGTCCATTCTTTTTTCTATTATTCCCTGACCCCAAATTTAACTGGTAGGCCAATTTTTTCATATACTCTACTGGTGAAATCTGAACACGTATTCAACTTCCATACGTGCTTCACATAGGGATGCGTAGTCTGTAATTTTTTTGCCGGTTCCAGCTTCTGATCCGGTTCCATATGTCTGTCCATATTTCTTGTCTCTTCCTCTGAAATAACCATTTTAAATGCATAAAATCCATTGGTTTTCTAGATGGCTTAATGAACTCGTATTTAATTCTCAATTCCGAATAATCTGATTTAAATAATCTTTAGTTCCTGTAATATTTAAATTTTCACAACTTTTAATCTGATCATCTTTCTGATAATTAGAGTTCAAATAATAATCTCCTCTTATATTTTGGTATGTGGGTATATTTATTTCCGCAAGTTGTTTTTTGAAATGCCCCTCACATTTGGCTTGGTTATTTTCATCTACAATTTACCTAAATAATAGTGATTTTATTTTCTTCAGGAACTATGCAAAATGTTTTCCAATAAAATAATAATAATAATAATAATAATAATATAAATAATCATAATAATAATAAATAAATAATAATAATAATAATAATAATAATAATAATAATAATAATAATAATAATAATAATAATAATAATAATAATAATAATAATAATAATGAATAATAAATAATAATATATAATAATATAACTATAATAATATAATAAAATATAATATATAATAATAATAATAATAATATAATAATAATAATAATTAATAATAATAATAATAATAATAATAAAATAATAATAATAATTAATAATGAATAATAATAATAATAAATAATAATAATAATAATAATAATACTCATAAATAATAATAATATAATAATAAATATAATAATAATAATAATACATAATTAATAATCTATGCAATTTTAATAATAATAATAATGAATAATAATAATAATAATAATAATAATAATAAGAAGAACGAAGAAGAAGAAGAAGAAGAGAAGAAGAAGAAGAAGAAGAAGAAGAAGAAGAAGAAGAAGAAGAAGAAGAAGAAGAATAAGAATAAGAATAAGAATAATAATAATAATAATAATAATAATAATAATAATAATAATAATAATAATAATAATAATAATAATAATAATAATAATAATAATAATAATAATAACAATAATATAAGAATACTTCTACTACTAATAATTATAAATAATAATAATAATAATAATAATAATAATAATAATAATAATAAATAATAATAATAATAATAATAATAATAATAATAATAAATAAATAATAATAATATATAATAAATAATAATAATAAATTAATAATAATAATAATATAGGTTATTTGTCGCCATATATTGTTTTTTTCGTTATCCTTCAGTTTTGGTTTTCAGGAACCTGTCCTAATGATGCAATAGATCCTAGATGGACACTGGTTTTTGAAAAGACATGTAAGTCTAATAGATATTTTTGATATTTGTAATAGTGATACTAGTTTATTAGCTTTTTTACAATATAAAGGTTTAATTTTAAATAATAAATTGTGTTTAACATGTAACAAAGACTGTGTAATTTTAAAGCATTGTATTTAATTTTTTAGATGTAAGAGATGTTCGAATTTTTTTGTATCCACCCCAAAAGTTTTTTTTCTGTATGGGGCTAAATTAGAGTACAGCAGTTTTAATACTACTTTACGGATCTTTCCACGAATTTGAAGTTAAGCATACATCAATAGCATTTGAAGTAGGAAAGAGAGCTGTATATGAATGGTATACTTTTTTAGAGAGGCTCGTTTCATAGAAATACGTTTAACAAGTGAAAAGATAGGCAGAGAAGGCAAAACAGTTGAAATAGATAAGTCAGTTTTCTCGAAAAGGAAATACAACAATGGTAGATTACGCAAACAGCATTGGGTCATTTAAGGTATTGAAAGATATTCCAGTAAGTGTTTCCTTGTTTCAGTAATAAAAAAAGAAATGCAGAAACTTTAAAGAAGTTATATTAGATAATGTACAACCTTCCACAACTATAATTACTGACTGTTCGAAAGGTTACAAGAATTTAAGTGAGGAAAATTATACACACTTAACTAAATCATTCCATCAACTTTGTGAATCCACAAACGCAAGCTCATATGAATACCGTAGATGGCACCTGGTCTAAGGTATGTAATAAATTAAAATTTTAGGCTAGGTTAGGGTATTAACCTTCCTTAAGTAAATAGCCATATGTTCTGTTACGTAAAATTGTTATATTACATATTGTCAGCCAAATACATTCTAATGTTACTATTTCTTCAATAGGTGAAATGATGATTACCAAAAGTGGGTGATTATTGCTTAAAACTAGATCTTTATTTAGCAACTTTCATATACAGATGTAAATATCAAAATGATGGTCTGTATGAAAAAATCTTGGATACTTCTCAAAAACACTATAAATAAAGTTAAAATTTTTATTATATGACTCCCTACTCAATATAGACCCGTCCCCTGACCTTAATAATGAAATCACTCGATTAAAAAAAACTTTAGCTATTGGCCACGGAGGATACTATCTTCCTCTCTTCCAACTGGCACCCCCCCCTCCACTAACAACCTGATGGAATAGCGACGGCTCACCGTTGGACCTATTCATATGCAAATGTTCTGGGTTTTTTTAACATAACCACCCAAGCCCTTTTGGCTATGCTCCTAACGAGGCAAGACTTGTCGCTTTGGAGCACAGTGCTACGCCACGCGCAGAGCTGCTTTTGCTCGCCCGAGGAATGGAACCAGGCCGAACAAACTAGCATGATGAAAAATTGTAGTGAAAAACCGTTACTTTTTCGTGCGTTTATTTTAATAGGGATATAGATAAAAAGCAAAAAGTAAAAAGATAATTTATTGAATAACAACTTTTCATTTAATAACTTATAGGAAATCAAAGCGTGGCCGGACCTCGTAATTGGCGAAGAATGGTCAGTTCAAAAATATGTTGCTCCACATCATTCAACAATCGATACGAATTTGGAACGTTTTTTTGCATGTTTAAAATTAATAGGATATAGATGAATCCTTTTGGCTAGGACAATGCCCTCCAGCTTTTAAACCCTTATTATATCCCAGATATCTTGATGACTTGATCATCGTTTTCAAAGACCAATCCCATCCCCTCCCAATTTTTGAACTATCTTAATAGCAAACACAAAAACATTAAATTCAAGATGAAGCAATAAAAAATGGTTGCCTCTTTTTTTCTGGACTTGATCATAGAAAGAAAGAAATATAATTTCTTGTACTATAAGCCTTCCTCCACCATTCTAGGCACAAATTTGTATATTCTTATCCTTCATGTTTTAAACTGAATAGCATTTTATGTAAAATAGATCGTGCATTATAAGTTATGCTCTGACTGATTCACTAGATTCCATTTAGAAATATGTCAACTTCGTAAATTTTTGTTGGTAATTTATTTTCCTCCTCATTTCTTTGATAAAATCGTACCTACTTATCTGGACAACATCTTTCGCTCCAGAACTCCAATGTTTTCGGTCCCGAAACTAACCATATATCTGAAATTTCCGTTTTTAGGTCCCAAAACCACGGACTCAGAGATGTTCTGACTCCGACATATCCACATATTGATTTTAGATTCATTTCATCCAACCCCTTTAATACATTGGGTAATTTTTTGCTTTAAAGAGCGCGTTCCCGAAATGCTTAGATCCTTTATCGTTGTCTACAAATATACGTGCGCAGGCTGCCATGCCCGTTACTTAGGGGAAACCTCCCTTCAACTCTTAATTCGAGTCTCAAAGCACAAGGGGGGGGGGTCTCATTTAGAACGGGGCCTCCATTCAGAAGCACACAAACGTCCGTAATCCGTGACCAGTAGGACCGCTCGATATTTGATGAGAATTTCTCAATATTAAAAACTTTTAAGTCAACGAATGATGGCCGAATTATCGAGTGTTTGTTTATAAAGAGTCTTAATCATTATCTCAACCACCTTAACAACTAAATTCGAATCTTTTGATTCCCAATTAACCATATTAACCATAAATGTTTTTTTTATCCTTCTGAGTGTCTTGCAGATGTAGCTTATTTCTCGTACTTTGGTTGAGCCTGGTTTAACTAACTTTTATCATTGTAATTTTTCTATAAAATTTTTATTAATTTAAAAATCTGGTTATTCTGCTTTAAATTCATATTACCATTACTTTGTAATTTTACTATACTTAAATATATGCTAATATATATATATACATATATATATATATATATATATATATATATATATATATAGGATATATATATATATATATATATATATATATTACTATAATATATATAATATAATATAATACATATGAATATATATATTATATCATATATATATATATAGTATAATTATATATATAATATATATATATTAAATATATAATAATATATATATACTATATATATATATATATATATATATAATATAATATATATATGTATTATATATAAATATATACTATATATATATATATAACTTATATATAACTATATTATATATACCAATATATATGTATATATATATATATATATATATATATATATATATATATATATATATATTAATTTTTTTCCACAGTATTTTTTTTATATACAATTTAGTTTTTCTGCTTTTGATTTTTAACTTATATTATTTTATACAGCTTTATGAATGAAAGGGTCTAAATGATAGATTGATTGATGGAAAATATACCAAAATCGAAAGTTGGAAAAAGAGAAAAGACGTAGAAAACATTGATGACAATTTGATATAATAATTTCTAGAGTTTTGCTAGCAGTATTTGCCTTCGTTATAAAAATACTTATTTCCAGGGAATCAAGCCATTTCTCTTTTATATATATATAAGTTATTATACTATATTATATAAGTCAATATATATAAAAATATCTATATACTATATATTAGGTTACCATTAATATATATATATAATAAATTATATATACTACAAGATTTTTTGTTAAACCAGCCATAATATCATTATATATTAATATATAATATTATACTATATTATAATATATATATAATATTAATATATATATAATATATATATATAAGATTCGTAATATAGTGCTTTAAATTTACCCTTAACTGAGTTGAATCCAAATGCGTGTTTCTAAAAAAAATAATAATATAACGAAAAAAAAAAACAAAAGGTTGTATACTCTGTGATGTTACCAAAGATCATAGTAAGAAAATTGAAAAATATGAAAAATTATTTCATTTATTGAAGCCAACCGCTAGTCATAATAGTCTGAGCTGTATAATAGGTATTCGAACCAATTATCATATAGTATAGTACACTATTAGATTTTCTAAGGTAAGGCACGTCAAATGTCTCAATTTTTAGTATGTGAAAGACAACTCATCTTGTTATGTTACTTATAACAAATAACAAACTCTCAGATTAGGATACTATTTATAACATCACCCACTATTAAGCGCGAGTGTTGTCTAATAGATGACGTATTTTGCTTCATTTCGGTGGGACTGGTTTTAAGTGTACTCTGAGTGTATCATGTAGATTCTGCTTCTAAAAAACAGTCTGTTTAGGGCAACAAGGCAAACTCCACGTGTGCGACAGAAACACTTATACTCTCGTACAAGTCAGCTAAGAAGAGCAACAATCATATCAAAGCACTATCTCATTCATACATACCTTGCTTCAGACTCTTAAATATTATCAAAATTCTTCTTGGATAACTCTAACTGATGGTGCCTTATCCATAAATTATTATATTAATTATTTATTTCTTGAGATTCTACATAAACTCATAAAGTAAAAAATTAAAGAGCTTCTTTTCGGGCCATTAATAATCTTCTATTGGTTTCCTTTGGACTCTGTATTATATATTCTTTATTTTACCAAATAATAATAAAAAATCAGCTGAGAAAAGTTTATTCAAAATTAATATACTATAATTTTCACAGTGTAGAATAAATCGTTTTCCTTTTACCTTATAATTTGCTTTATACTAGATATTATATATATATACAACTTATATGAGTATATGTATATATATAATATATATATATATATATATAATTCTAATTTATGAATATATAATTAATTATTTTTTTCTTTTTTCAAACATTGTCTTAATACATTTATATTTAAGTATTACATATCATCATTATCTCGCATGTAGTACTGCAAGGTGGTTATTTAGTATAGAGAAATAAGTATTATATCGAGAAGAAGTGAGTAGAATCACCACATTGACCAGTAGAAAATACTAATCAATTAAAATAGATACACAGGAGAGATCTCGAAAGCCCCTTGCTACCAGACGAACGAGAATTAATTCTTCTTATGGATTCAACGTCTCCATCGAGAAAGGACCAAGTTATCACAATTCTTAGATCTCCAAATAAGTTCTAATAATTCTCTCTGCTTTTTTTAGCTATTTACACCCTGATAATTTTCGCAATGTTGACACTGTGGCACTATACACCTCACACAAATAATGCTAAAAAAAAATGTATCGCCTCTCGAGAGTAATAGCAAAGTGGTAAAGATACGCTTGTCCACCAATTATTAAAAGTTCATATAAAAAATTTAAATAATAATATACTTTTCATACTCATTCTCAACTCTTCTCATTTATATACATTCGATAGATATACATAAATGAGAGTTTATTTTCTTATTGTATACAACATTAGATATCATTCAATAATACGTAAATTTTATGAATACGAATGAGAAAATTTAAGCTATCATTATCTCCTATGTATCCGTGGATATATATATCACCCATCGCATATTATTGCGAGATCTATTAATTCTTACTACCATCCGAGTGTTAAGAGTTACCTTCTGCTTTACTGAATCTGTCTTCCTTGTTCGTATTCTCTCTGTCTTCTCCCCTGTGCTTAATAAATATTATATCGACCAGATAAGTGTACCTGAGCGAGGATGACGTCGAATCACATACTATATATATATATTTATATATATATATATATAATATATATATATATACTTTTTTTCTGTCACTAATGTATCCTCTCTTATTTTTAATTTTTGTAATATTATAATAATCTTGTCTGTTAGAGTGGAGGTATTAAATGCATTTTTCATAGCGGTACTATATATCATATTTTTTACCAAAATATAAAACATTATCAACTTAGTATAGTCATTGCCTTCTAAGGCTCTTGGTTAAGTTCATAGAGTGGAGTCACACACAAACATCCACAAAAATCTGCCACAGCGTACACTAATATACTAAATACTCTTAAATTGCGATATCCAGCATTTACTGATTGATGTAGTGATAAAGCGACCTACTCTACTACTACTAACTACTACTACTACACTACTTAAATAACTAATGAAATCTCCTTACCAAAAGCTCTACGTACAAAGAACATAACCTTCTTAAATCCATGTTAATATTACATCAACTAAAATAATGTATATATAAATAATAAAAAATAATAATAATAATAAATAAATAATAATAATAGATAATAATAATAATATTAAAATTAATAATTCATATAATAATAATTAAATAATATAATATATACCATATTCAAACTATTCTAATAAATGTATCTATAATAATAATATAATGGAATCTAAATATAATTCTAGCTGACTTTGAATTTCATTAATATGTAGATATATATTAATTCAATAAAAGGATAAACTAATGAGATTTTCGCATTACTAGAATAATAACGATAACAAAAAAAGCAATCTTAAATTGTAACATAATATTTATTTAATGTACTATATTATGAAATGAGGATATATAAATATATATAACTAAATCTATATTATTATATATTATATATATATAATTATATAATATATATATATAGTATAATTGATAATATAATAATATATATATATTATATAATATATAATAATATTTAATATATATTAATTATAATATAATATATATATATTACTATAATATATATATAGTATATTATATATTATTATCTAATATATATATATCATATATATTATATATTATAATATATATATAGTGATGTGATGTGTATGATTGTGAGTATGGAGTGTATGTAGTGTGCTGTTTGTAGTATTTGATGTTATATATTGGTGTGTTAGGACCAGTGGTGACAGCCACTGAAAGCCTCTTATAAGCGTAATGGAATTATTATTATTCGTTCTCGTATACGCTAATAGTGAATATATCTACTTAAGATATCAAGTAAGAAGTACACTACTCTCACCATCACTTTTCCATCTCGCAATGTGCTGATTTACTCACTCTATGATAAAATCATACTTGTAATTTTGAAAGAGTACACTATATACATATCAAACTGACTAAATAGAAAACCATAATAATAAATACATTATTATATTATAATAATATTATTGATCGTGAGAATGTTATTATTATGGTATTAAAACCATTGTAGTATTTTATATATATGTGCGTTTAAACCATTTTTTACAACCAATGGTTTAAACAAATAGGTTTTAAACCATCCCACCCTTACATATTCATAATAATTAATTTAATATTTATATATTAATATATATATATATAATTAATATTAATATATATATTAATATATATATATACTATATATATAATAATAATATATATTAGATATAATATATTATATATATATAATATATTTAATATATATTTACACGTATTAACTATTAAATATATTAATACTATATATTAATATATATATTAATATATATAATATTATATCATATAATTATTAAAAACAATAACCTAGTATTTCTCATTATATATATTAAATATATAAATATATAATTAAATATTAAATATATATATATATTAATATATTATATAATAGTATATAAATATATATATAAGACAGTAGAATTAGTAAACTATTATAATATATTTATATATATATATATATATATATATATATATGTATATATATATATATTTACTATCATATATATTATATATATATATATATATATATATTATATAAAATATTATATTATATATAAATATATATATATAGATATACCATATTATTAATAATTATTAATATAATACATATTATATGATAATATATAATATTATATATATATATATATATATATATATATAAGATACTATAAATTATATATATATATATTATATTATAATAATATATAATATTATATATGATTTATAGTAGTATATATATTTTATATTATAATATAGTATATATACTATATTATATATATAGTATAATATATATATATGTTCTCATTTTTATTTTTTATTTTTTTTATTTATTGATCTTTCTTTGTTTTCACTTTGCGTTTGTATATTAGAATGTTGTGTTCGTATTCACTCTGCGGTTCGCCCATTTCTTTGCTACGAAAAATATGAAGAGTAGTACATGGATAAAAAAGAGAGTAGTTCTTTCTTATTTTATTTTAAAAATTAATTAGAATTAAATGGGAAATAAAATGGACATCACATCGTTAAAAATAATTAATATCTGCATTCAAGCAATGGTTAACATCTTATAGTCTGTCTAATAATTATAAGTGGGATCAACCTATAATGGATATTTCCCTTTCTTCCGTAATTTAGGGCTCAAATTAATTAAACAAGCGGTTCACAATTATAATAAGATTTCTAAAAGGTTAACACAATAATTTTATACAGTTAAAACCTAATTTTCCGGCTTCGACAGTGCCGATTTTTTTAACACACCCCTCTTCTTTTAACGTGGGAATCTAACTGACCTCTCCCCCTGAAATTTCCTCCTCCTCGGCACTCACTTGGGCATCATCCACTGTGACTCACTTTTACATTATTTGAAAGTTTAACACAAAAGAGTTCTGTTAAGAATTTTTCTTTATACCAATAAAAACCCTCACTTAATTTGTATACAGAGAACCCCCTTTTGTAGCAGTGTTACAGGTGGTATATAGCAGTGCTACAGAGCTATAGAGAGAGTTAGAACCCCCACTTTACACTATAGTATATATACTAATATATATATATATATATATTTATATATATAATAATATATATATATATATATATATATATATATTATATATAATATATATATCATTCATCATCATCATCTTCACAACTAACACTTGTAGATGCTTTTGAGAGAAAGATGTGAAGCATGTTCTGGAAATAGAAAAGTGAGTTGAGAATAGGGCGGCCATAGGAAGTAAAACAAAGCTCAGCCTTACCGCCCCCATATAATATTATATATATTAGTATATATATAATTATATATATATATAACTACTATATATATATAGATAATATACTATAATCTATATATATATATATATATATATATTATTATATATAGTATATATATATATATATATATATAGTTGAGCTAGCGGTGATGAGTCTCCAATGGCGTGACGCACCGATTGGATTATCGTCCGGCTGGAATGACAGTTTATGTTGCGCTGATGTTATCCTATGTTATTCTGAAGCATGTGTTGAAAAGCGTTGAAGTTGTCTAAAATTTGAAGAAGAGAAAATGAAAAGTAGTAAAAATGTAAAATCAGTCGAAAGTAAATTGTTTGAAGGGCTATTTCCGTTCTTCTTCCATTATTAAATGATCCTGACGAAACAGGAGAACCAAAGAAAGAGAAAATAGAAACACGAAGAAGAGGAAATGGTTTTGCAAGAAGAAACTTGGCTAATCAGTTTTTTAATGCAAATTCTTCGATGATCATGGATAGAAAAATGTTATAAGAAGAAGAGAAGGAGAAGAAGAAGAAGAAGAAGAGTAAAGAAGAAGAAGATAGTAAGAAGAAGGAAGAAGAAGAGAAAAGAAAATTAAAGTAAACAACGGGGTAATATGGAGATCTGAAATATCTTTAGATATTTTATTATTTTTATTATTATTTTCTGTTCCCTCCTTGAATAGGGTCCTGCCAGTGAGTGGTGACATTCTGTTAAAAAAAATTTATTTAATATATTATATATATATATATATATATATATATCATATATATATAACGTATATATATATATATATAATAAATATAGATATATATATATACTTATATATACTATAACAATATATATATATAATATAATATTATATATTTAAAATAATCATATTATTATTAATAAATATAGATATTAAAG
>JABUQX010100402.1:0-12883 GCA_015478945.1 Trachelipus rathkii
AATATAGATTATATTTGAAAACACTGGCAACGTTGCATATTGTGGGAATTTTATAAATCGATTAGTCTTTTCACAAATATCGATATCTGACCACATTATCCTTAAACGGCGACCAATTACCCCATAATATATTATATATATATAATAATATATATATATATATACTTATAAAATATTATATATATATATATATATAATATATATATTATATATATATATATTATAAGTTAATACCACTCAACTAATTTCAGTTTCAGGTATTTTCTTTAAGGTTTAGTTGTTCAATCTCAGGTGTTAGCGAAATGAGGTTAGGTAAGAAGCTAGGTTAGGTTAGGTTATAGATGTTAATTATACTAACCTAAAATAACATAACCTAACCTAACCTAAACCTAAACACAACTAAACAAAAAATAAAGAAAAAATACACTATAAGAGAACAAAGAGAGTGATACTATATCATATATAGTAATAATATATAATAATATATATATAATATTATATATATTATATATTAATTATATATATATAAATTATATATAACAGTATATATTTATAGTGGCAGCCTATACTATATATTATATAATAATATAATGTTGAATTTTATTTAATTTCATAAAGTTTAGTTAAATAACACATTTAATGTTAATATAATAACGTTAACTATAAACAATACTCGCATTGTAAAAAATTATTTTATGTTACAATTAACGCTGGAAGACCAATGTCCCTCTCCGTGTCGAACAAACTTATTCTTAGTGAAAGATGGGTAACGAACGATATCCGATAACTTCGATTATCGGAAAAAATAAACCCAAAATTTTTCTTGATTATATTTTCTTTTTTTTTTTCGAAAAAACAATCGATATCTGATAACATTACCTCAAACCGGACAATTACCACAAAAAAAAACCAATGTAAGTTACATTGGTTTTTTTTTGTAAACGGTGGATTTTTTTTTTTTAACGAAAAAAAAACCCACTTCTAAACAACCCCTTCCTTGAGGCAAACAATATGTCATCACATGTCAGTTAAATCTTTTTTAGAATATTTTATTGAAAAATATTATTAAAAGTAGAAAAAAAAAAAGTAAAATTTAATAAATTAATTACAAATCAATTTTCAGAAAAAAAAAATTGGCCTTTTTTGTTTTTAAGTAACTGTAACTTAAAAACTATAACACTTACAGAAATTAGTTCTAGATATGATAAAATATGGGCATTTGGCAATCATTTAAGTAATGGAACTTCTTTATGAACAAGCAGCATGTGATCCCGATTCGTTACTCAAGCCGGGAATTGTGCAGGGCAATTTCCAAGGAAAACCGAAGGCGGACATATAGGCTTTGACCTTTGTCAAGAGTGACAATAGCAGAAATGAGCTTCGCTGAGGCTTCAGTAGTAATAATGACCGACTTAGCTGTAATTTCCAATTTCTCTCATTATGACTTTATGACACCTTAGCAAATTTTAGATAAATTTTTAAGATTTTGTTGTTGTTGGGTTATGTTTAATATGGGTTTCTGATGCCATCGAGAGTATTCATTAAAGAGAATATAAGATGAAATGCAAGGGTAGAGGAGAAAAAAGAAAGACATACTCGAAAGAAGAGGGGTGGGTGGGCGTAGTATATTAGGAAGATGGAGAGTATACTGAAAGGTGCCGCCGGGTTGCATAAGAGAGATATTAAATAACGTTTTAACGAATAGATTGGGCGTTATAAATATAGTATACAAAGGCTTAAAACCGTACATCAAAGAGTAAGTGATCAAATTATACAATTATTTATGAGTTTTTTGTACAAAGGCCTAAAAATCAACAATGACAAATTAAACAATATGTTATGAATTTTTTTCAACACATCATAAAAAAATAGGGTAGTGCTTCTGATTTCTGATGAATGTAAAACTGGTGTGTTTGAATCAGGAAATTGCTGCTGCTGATATTTTTTAAAATCTCAAATTCTACAAATAGAATTTCGAAGCTTGAACCCCCTCAATTTGAATAGTTTTAAAACCTCCATATGATACCAGTGATATGTGATTAGTGTAAGAGAGGCAACTGTGGCTCAATTTTAATACAATCTATAGGACCAGGATTCGATCGCTTGTCCAGATCCTGGGTAGCAATTACCTAGAGCAGTGGTTCTCAAATTTTTTTTGACCACAGAACCCTTCTCTGTTACTCCAGAAATAAAAAATTTGCAATAGGTGAGCATAGAAAAAGGGAGGTAGGTGGTTTGGTACTATCTGATACTATATACGCATGGTAAGAGGGATTAGATTGCATCATAAACCACGGGAATCGATTCAGCAGTATCTATTATATACTAATCAACCTTTTATATTGGTATATCCTATGACATACGACTTAGGATTATTACCATGCTTAGATGGCTTAGAAAAGGGCGGGACCAGTGGTACGTTAAACCGGATGCGTAGCGTGGCACCAATGCCGTTAAAACCATGGCAATCAACTCCTTATACCTTAAAAAACATAGGGTTAGAAACCTGACTCAGGTATATTCTATATGATGTAAGGATGCCATGCTAGAAGGCTAGAAAATATAACATGCAGGAGCACGACGTGACGTCCACTTCTAGCACAATACGAAATGTTGTATATGAATACGATATATATACCGGTAATAGATAATATATATATTTTAAATACATATATACTATGATATATATACAATATATATCCAATAATGTTAAATTACATGTTTTTTTTTTTTGTTACAAGTGGGCTTTTTTTTTTGTTTACATTTTTGGTGGGGGGGGTTTTTCACCCCACACAGAAGGAAAAAAACAACAATACAGCATGTTGATAGGAGTTATAGCGCATATAACCATGCACGTGTCTTCAATTTAATTGAATGGTTTTTTTTTCGTTTACAAGTGGGTTTTCTTCTTAGAGCTCAACTCAAGGGGTCCGGCTGCGGGGGGGGGAGGGCCTGCATAAAATTTTCATTGAAATTGGTGTGGAAGAGATCAAGGATGGGTGCCAACAGGGAATTATATCAATATTTATACTAATTTACAAATTTCGTAATGCAGGGGAATGCTGAAAAATCTCAAAATGGCGCGCAAATAATAGGGATAATTAGTGTAAAATTTTTGAAAATGAAAAAAAATTACCCAAAATCAAAGGTTTATAAATCTCAAGCCATAATAACAATTTTTTTCACTCATCCTACATGCGATTATTAGGGCACTCACAATAATTTATCCCTCTAGACCTCAATGTATTTACCGAGTACAGAATGTTTTTTTGTGTAATCAAAACGGGGGTTTTTTTATTAACATAGCACTAATATTATCTATATATATATATATATATATATATATATATAATATATATATATTATATATAATATTATAATATATAAATAATATAATATTATATATAAAGAGAGAGAGAAGTAGTAAAGAGGAGAAGAGAGATGAGAGTTGAAGGCCTACGCCAATATATAAAATATCATCAGATGTAGCGTAAACTTTTAACAACTAAACGTAACATATGTCTATATACAGTAAGGTTAGGATAAAAAGGGCTTACTGGCCATATATATATATATATTATATATATATATATAATTAATATATATATTATAATAATTATATATATATATTATATATATATAGATATATAATATATATATATATTCTGGCATTATATATTAGTATCCAACCGTCAAGAGGTAAAATGTAGATGCAAGCTCTGTTTGACATCAACTCAACATTCAATAATTTCCCAGTTTACAATTCATACTGTGATCGGTCATGACTAAGTTACAATATATATCATAGGTATAATATTAAGTATGAGGAGAGCCGGATTTGTTAGAATTTTTGCCCTACTATAGGTGGATGAAACTGATTGCGCATTAAACCACAAAATATCTCAATCGCATCAATATATAGCTATACTCAAAAGTAATTGACGATGAACTACGATTATATTTGGCAAAAAAATATATCATAATATTTTTTTTTACGCTCTGGTCCTCTCCTCCTCTCTCTCCCTCTTCTCTCCTCCTCTCTCGCTCCCTTCGGAATTCTCTCGCTCTCGATCTCTCTCTCGTCTCTCTCTCTCTTCCACTCTTTCGCTTTTGCCTACTTCTTCTCTCACTCTTCTCTCTCTCCTCCTCTCTCTCTCTCTCTCTCTCTCTCTCTCTATCTCCTCTCTTTATCTTCTTCTGCTTCTCCTAGGTCTTCCTCTCTCTCTCCCAAGCTCCTCTCTCTATCTCTACCTCTTCTTCACCCTTATTCTCTCTCCCCCTTCGCCTCTCTCGTCTCTCTCCTCTCTCTGGCCTCTCCTTCTCATCTTGTCTTAGTTCTCTCCGGATCTGCATCTCGATCTCATCCTTCTCATACGCTACTATCTCCTTACTATATCTTTATACTCTCTACTATCTCTCTCTCTCTCTCTATCCTCATTCTCTCATTCATCTATCATTCTATCTTATCTCTCCTCTTCATCTCTCCTTCTCTCTCTCTCTCTCTCTCTCTCTCTACTTCTCTCTCTCTTCTCTCTCTCTCATCTCTCTCTCTCTCTCTCTCTCTCTCTCTTCTTCTCTACTCTTTCTATCATTCTCACCTTCCTTCTCTTTATACTCTTATATCTCTTCATCTCTTACTTTCTCAGAACTTACCCTCATCTTTATCTATCTCGTGATATTACTCTCGTTCTTCTCTCATCTCTCTCTCTCTCTTCATCCCTCCTCTGCTTGTATTACTCTCTCATTACTCTTCATTTCCTTACTTATCTCTCTTCATCTATCGCTCTTCTCTCTCGTCTCTCTCTCTCTCTCTCCTTTCTCTCTCTCCTTCCTTCTCTCTCTCTCCTCTCTCTCTCTCTCTCTCTCTCTCTCTGTCTTCTCTCTCTACTCTCGCTCTCTCTCTCTCTCTCTCTCTCTTCTCTCTCTCTCCTCTCTCTCTCTTCTCTCATCTCTCTCTCTCTCCTCTCTTCTTCTCTCTCATCTCTCTTCTCTCTCTCTCCTCTCATCTCCTCTCTCTCTTCTCTCTCATCTTTCTCTCTCTTTCCTTCTTCTATTCATCTCTCTCTCTCTCTCGTCTATCTCTCTCCTCTCTCTCTCTCTCTCTCTCTCTCATCTCTCTCTCTCTCTCTCTTCTGTCTTCATCTCTCTCTTCTCTCTTCCGCCTCATCTCTTCTATCTTTCTCTACCTCTTCTCTCTCTCTCTACTCTCTCTCTCTCGCTCTCGTCTCTCGCTCTCTTCTCTCTACTCTCGGCCTCTCTCCTCTCTCTCTCTCTCTCTCTTTCTCTGACAACATATATTTATATTACATATCAATATATATATATTATTATAGATTATAATAATACTTAATATATATATATAATAATTTATAAGATATATATATATATATTAAAAAGATTTGAAAGTTGAGAATGGGTAGTATATGATAAAGACTTACTGTTTAAGCTAAACGCATATATATATATATATATATGGTATGTATTGGCACTTTATTCGTGCTAGAAAAAAAATCTATATATGTATTAGCCTAATCACTTCTGAAAACCTACTTTAGAAATGCTTTTACCGCCTTCTCTTACATCGCTGAGGAAAGTAATACATTTGTTGCGTAATCCTCGGCTAAAATTTTAAGAATAGGGACAAATGGTATAAGATAAATTAGAAGATTGAATATTGAGATAAAAAAGAGGAGTGATTATTGTTAATAGATGTTATGAGATAATTTAAGGATTGAAAGGCAAACCAATAGAGAGGATGAAACACTCAATGCTCCAAAGGAATAAAACGTATTGGCGAAGCAAGGGATTGGAAAAGTATGGGAAAAGGTAGCACATTTGCACTTGACCTTTCAATTACAAATATAAACTTTTAGTGTTATACATAAAAATGAAATATACGCCCAGGAGAGGGTGCAAAGAAAAGTATACCGCAACCATTGAATAGCGTTCTATATGAGGTCTAAGGCCTGGAGAGTCCTATCTCCAGTCTCTTCACGGAGACACTATGAAGAGGATGATGGTTTAATAAGTGGATCTATCCCCCCTCCTGTGGTGATAAGAGTCGAGAGTCTCCAGAACGCCCAGAAGCTACGGTGTTGTATGTTTGTATGTTTTTGTCGCTGGTAGAATCTCACTTTTGTCAACACTACAACCTTATACAGTGGTTGTAATGACGAAACAAACGTTCTGCTACTACTAGTCGTATCCCCAGTATCTGGCTACGTGTTAAATCCCAAACCATTACAATGACCAGCAGCATTTATATCTAAACCTCAATTACAAAAAAAAGAGATGGAAGATGTAATTAAAAAGAGTAGCAACTAGAATTCATAGTTTCCATAAGTATATATGAGCCGTATTACTTATATATATATTTAATAATTTTTAGATATAGTTGAGTATCAATCCTGAGGCTACTTACCTTACTTTACTTATAAAATATGGGTGAGTCCATATGAAATACTACTGGGGTCCATTTTATGTAGGTCGTATTTTAAACATACATTATATAAATATTAGAAAAAAGAGAGTTCATATGATACCTCGATTTAAAACATGATTACCATAATATTGAGGTCAAAATGGTAATGATTTACCATATTAACTCAAACTCTACAACAAGGATTACAAAATGACCTGTAGTTATTCAGATATCTCCAATTATATCAACCATAAACAATATAAGAAAACCTACATTACCTTAAAATAGTCCACAGATTTGGAGTCGAACATAGATTTTATAATTGTATTTAAGATCCCATATTTATACTTCAATATTATTTACGCTCAAAATATATTAAACTACTAATATTTTTATAAATACTTAGAAAAGTGGGAGGTTTGTCATTATCAAATGTACTCTCTTCTTTCACTGAGTTAGCAAATTCATATGCTAATCCAATTTTATGAAAAGGAGGCACTTTTTAATTGTTTAATGTATGTTTTTGGTATTTTGTTTTAATTATGTATACAGATTTATTATTACAACGCACAATAAAATTTTTTTTACACAGATCAATTCTCCAACAACTATAGTTAGGCTGCGTTTTCCCTCGTAAGGCCTACCTAGACTGTGCAAGAGTTGTTATGAATATGTATATTAGAGATGAAAGTATTAATTTGTGTATAGTTAAAGAATTCACATTTTCTTTATTTAAATTAAACGTTTTAGTGTTTTTAATAAGCCTGCCGAATCTATTCACTAAACTACCTCAATAATTAATAGATATAGTCAACTGAATAATTGATATTCATATATACTATTATAATATATATATATAAATCAATCGCTAAGGAATCATTTTTATTTTGAATATTAATAAATACATATATTATCATTATGTGCAATTTGAATTAGCTACTGTATAACAATTACGATATTAATTTAATAGTTATATGCAATGTTTTTATTATTATTCTAATGTTAAAAAATGTAATTTAAGTTTCTAAAAAGGCTCCATGCCAAGTTTCTTAATTGAGAGTTGTAGGGTTGCAAGTTGCAAATAGCCAATAAGATCCTCACCCGGATCAAATTGAAAAAAAATGAGCGTTATAACAATTATGTAACAAGATCCGCACCCAGGTCAAATTGGACGATTTTTGTAAAAGTGGTAAATGAGTCCCCTGACCCGGTTTACAAATGAAAGCTTTGAAAGTTTTGTAAGTAGGCAATAGGATCCGCACCCGGGTTTAATATGCAAATTTTTAGAGGGTCTCCTGACCTGGTTCCATTTGCAAAATTGAGAGTTTGAAAGTATGTAATAAGACACTAGGATCCGCACCCGGTTCCTGTGTAAAACAAAAATAAACTAAAATTAGTGTAGATAGTGTGACTATTTTCAATTAATGCAAGATTTTACGTTAATAAGAACTTCATAATTATGATTTACTTATTAAAAAATATTAAATTTAAGTATGTAAGATATGTCAAAGAAAGAAGTAGGAAAGAAAGAATGTTTGACTTTTACTTTACCTCAAAATACTTTTGAGGATGCTTGAGAGCGGATAACTGGCCGTTAAATTAGGGTTGGGGAAACCTTTGTGGTTTTTCTTTGGTTACAAATTCAGGTCCTAAAATAATTTAAACAAAGCATTATACTCACAAAGAGGACATCTTAGAATTTTATGCACATTTACAGCCATTTCCAAATACCTGAATCTTATTCCGAGATCATTACCTTATAAAGAGTTTAGAGAGTCATGAAGACTAAAGTGTGATTCATAGAGATTGCTGAAACAAGGAACGACAAATAAGCATACATAATCAGATAAATGGATGGTAATTGGTGGTAAGGATTTAAAATCCTTACATTTTCCTCCCCACTAGTCATTTGGAAAAGGAACGGTGGCGTGTTGAAATCGAAGATGGAATCGACTTGAGGAGTGTAGAAGATGACGATAAATATCCTCCAAAGACACATGGAGAGGAGCAAAATAAGTGTAAAAGAAAAGAAAGAGTTAGCAGAACTATGTTAAGTTGTTTCCTTTTCCATATGTGTTATAGTGGCTGATGAAAAGCCAAAAAAAATCTAAGTAGTAAATAGTGTAAGTGATCTCTGTAGACCTTACAAGTCACAAGTATGTCCGTTCCTATGACTACGTTCCGGATGAACCTGGACTTGCAAGGGGTGTTAATTTATGTTCTTTAGGGTTGTTTTAGGGTTGTTTAAATTAGGGTTGTCATTTCAATTCAATATTTACTATATCCTCCCCACCAGATTCAATCATGGGGTAGAATTACTTTAAGTTGCCAGAGGAGTGTTCTTTTCAATTTACTCTGATGGACAATTCAATATTCCGTTATTGGCAAAAAATGTTATAACCTCTTCAGGCAATTTTTCTTGAGTCAGTTTAAGATAACTGTAAGTCTCTCCACTCTGACACATTAAACAATTTAAATCTTTACTGTATTGTGTTCCAAAATACAAAAAAGGTTCCTGGCCATTGAACAGTAGAATTTCTTTCATGGGAAAAAGATTAACAAAGGCCAGAAAACTGTGAATGAATGAGGGTTGACCAGGTTGTTTCATATTTTCTAATTTATTTAAAATTTGTTGTCCGGCTTGGTCATTTGTTGGCAAGTTATACCTTTGTCGATTTTGAATCATTTCTGCTATGATTACTTTTCTTAGATGTACATTGTTATTCTCATGACCGTACAAGCAATAAGAAAGACATTGGAACAAGGAATCACCTGGTCCATCTTTTTTTAGTAAATATTCAAATCCAACGGGTAATACCCATTTGTACTTTTTAAAGTCTACAGGTAACGCATACAGTTGTGAAAGTTCAAAGTTATTTAATAATCTAGTTAATTTTTTTAATTTGACAATATATTCTGGCAAAGGTGTGGAAATTACTTGATCCTGATGAGGTGAAAAATCCAAAAATTCAAAAGCACAATTAGTTTTAGAAAGAAGTTTAGAAGTACAGGGGTTAGTAGAAGATTTAGAAAAGTTATCAGGATTAGAATTAGGAAGATTCGGATGGATAGTATGAGATGAAGTAAGTGGAAGGTCATGATTGACAAGAACAGTAGGTTTAGAAAAGCTAGGATGAAATATAGATTTTGTAGAAGTAGAAGTAGATGTAGATAAGGTAGATAGAGTACATATATTAGTAGTAGTAGGAATAGAAGAAGTAGGAATAATAGTAGTAGGAATAGTAGAAGTAGGAATGGTAGTATTAGGAATGGTAGAAGTAGAAGTTGGAAGTTTAGGATTGATAGTTATAGAGGAAGATATAGGATTAAGATTACTTACATCTTCTTTTCCGTTGTTGAGGGTTGTATTTGTAGAGTTTTTATAGCCTTGAATCTTAGGCATGCTTTCAAGTGTTAATATATTTTCGGTTAGTGGTGGTGGTATCTGTACCATTTTCGTTGGACTTTCAATAGTCGGTTGTGTTTGTTTTATAGACAAGGCTGGATCCAATTGGCTTTTCCCCATCTGAATCACCTTGAATAATTCTTAGAGATTTATTTATCTCGATTTCTCGGGTGGTTTTGACTCATTAGTCATTTCGACCTTGATAGATTTTACTTGTTTCTTTAATTGAAAGTTCTCTTTATTCGGACAATTCATGCCCAGGTGGTTCTTTTTACAATAGGGACAAATAGGAGTATTGCTAATTATTTTAAGTTTCGAGTTTCTTTTTGGGCAATTTGAAATTACATGGCCATGTTCCTGGCAATAAATACATTTATTTTGTCTGGTGTAACATTGTTCATACACATGACCACGTTTACTACAGAATTGACAATATGGTCTCTTTCGACACTTTCGGATATCATGTCCGGCTCTTTTACAGTAGTTGCAAACTATTGTGGGTTTAGACCACCTTGATCGTTTTATTTGTTGATGTTTTTGTGGTCTATGACCATATGCTTTTGATGAAATATTACTTTGATAGATAGGAAAAGATTTATCTTTAAAAAAGGTTTGAGAACCTTGATACTTTTTATTAAGTTGAAAATGACAAACATTTCCAATGAGACCCGGTTTATTAACTTTAGATTTTTGCGTTAGATTTGAGGAATCTGAATATTCTAGAGATGAACAAGGATACTGTTGTACCGGTTTCTCATTACCATGTGTGGGAGGAAGTTTGTCAAGTTGTGAAACAAGTTTTGTTAGAGTCAATAAGATTGTCTGATTTTGTTCATAAATTGCTTTTAACCATTCAACAATTCCAATTGATGGTTGTAGTTGATGAGGATCATTTTGAAATTTAGGGTGGTTTGTAAGAGTTGTAAGAGAAGGACATTGGAGATCAGGCAATTGTGCCAATTTATTAAACAATAAAGTAGATTGTGAGGCCTGTTGTTGTAGGTGTTCTCGTAGAGTTTTGTTAAGGTCAGTTGTATCAGTAGAGGTTTCAGTAGACATTGTTGAAGTAGGTATTCCGTTAGAGCGTAGAAGCTCAAATGCAAAAAAATAAAAAGAGGTTTCGAAAAAATCTACAAAACATAGAATTGAGATAAAATTTTTACCCATACCAACCCGAGGCAGTCTTAGTAACTACGCTTTGCTACCAATAAAAAGATTTGAAAAGTTGAGATGAGAATGGAGTATGATAAAGACTTACTGTTTAAGCTAAGGCCGTAGGGGCACCATCGTGTCCTAGAAAAAAACGTTGCCAACACTTCCGACCCTTGAATGCTTCCTCTCTTTCTGTTTACTTGGAATGTGGAGATTTGATGATTTTGATAAAATGGAGAGGTGGATAAGCTTGGATGAAGCAGGTGATGAAACTCATGCAAAGGGGCAATTGCAGGATATGAAAAGTATGAAAAGGGAGATTAGAGGATGCAAGCGCTATATATAAGCAAATATGTATAATAAAGCAGGAGTTGGCAAATAAAAGTTAATTACATGCTATAGTAACCTTTGAGCAATTTTTTTAAACATAAATGCTGATTTTTAATTTTGTTTTTAATAATAAAGTGAAGCAAAGAAGGTTGTGATATTTTTTATGATTTATTTTTAAAAGTTTTTAAACATGTAAAACACACATTTTATTTTACTCAAAAATAATCATACATGCATTATATACACTAATATTTAAATAGAGAATGATTGAAATAAGTTAATCTATCTAAGAATTCAAGTCCTTAGGCGTTACTTTTTGAATTAATTTTGAGTGAGTTCAAGTCCTGAGGCCTTACCTCTTATGAAATATGGGTGAGTCCATATGAAATACTACTGGGGTCCATTTGAGGCTTTTTAATACATAAATATTAATATAAAAATGAGAGTTCATATGGATACCTCGAGTTTGTAAACATATTACCTATAATATTGAGTCAAAAATTGAGTTCCTATACAATGTTACTTATTAAATTTAGAAATGAGAGTCCATTTTGAATTTACTTCTAGGTAGGTTCTAATTTACCTTTGCCCAGATTTGGGGTCATTATAATTAAGACATAAATAATATTATACAAAATTTTAAATAATAACTTTTAAAATAATTGAAGGTGATAACCACTTAATAATTGAAAGTGTTTTTTTTCAGTTTCAGTACAAATTATGCACAATAGAAAAGTAAGGCTTTTAAAGTTTAGTTTTAAGGATGTTTAAAGTATTATATTAAATAGTAATATTTTTTAATCACTCATCACTATTGTCTGCACTGCGCTTTTCAAAGTATTTAATAAATATATTTAAGTTAAAGGAATTCACATTTCTTTATTAAATTAAACGTTTTTAGTAGCCCATGCTACACACTACTATAAGTATAGTCACGAATTTGATTCAATAACTTAATATATATAATCAAGCGCTGAGGAAGTGAATTTTTGATTAAATAAATCATATCATTTGCATGATTGCCTGAACAATACGTAATTAGATATTTTATGCAATGTTTTTAATTATTTATTCTAATGTTAAAAAATGTAATTTAAGTTTCTAAAAAGGCTCCATGCCAAGTTTCTTAATTGAGAGTTGTAGGGTTGCAAGTTGCATATAGCCAATAAGATCCTCACCTGGATCAAATTGAAAAAAAATGAGCGTTATAACAATTATGTAACAAGATCCGCACCCAGGTCAAATTGGACGATTTTTGTAAAAGTGGTAAATGAGTCCCCTGACCCGGTTTACAAATGAAAGCTTTGAAAGTTTTGTAAGTAGGCAATAGGATCCGCACCCGGGTTTAATATGCAAATTTTTAGAGGGGTCTCTGACTGGTTCACTTGGCAAAATTGAGGTTTGAAAGTCTGTAATCACAACTAGGATACGCACCCGTTCTGTGTAAAACAAAATAAACTAAAATTAGTGTAGATAGTGGTGATATTTTAATTAAATGCAAAATTTTTACGTTATAAACATTCAATTATGATTTACTTATTAAAAAATATTAATTTTAAGTATGTAAATTTATA
>JABUQX010100403.1:0-27630 GCA_015478945.1 Trachelipus rathkii
GAAACTTTTCTTCTAAATAAACTTTCCTCAAAAGTCTATAGTTTTCTCCGTTTATAGGGTGAGAGCCTTCAACATGATATATATATATAGTAGGATGAGAAAAGGTAGTTAATAGTATAGAGAGATTATTATATAAGAGGAGGGAAAGTAGAAGGGGGTAGAAAGTAAGGAGGAGTAAGAGAATTAAGAGAAAAGGATAAGGAGGGGAGAGGGAAGTAAGGAGTATAATAGAGATTATTAAGAGAGAGGGAAGGAGGAGAGATGGAAGTAAAGAGGAGAGATATAGGAGAAGGAAAGAAGGGGAAGAAGTAGGGAAAGATTATAGGAGAGGGAAGGAGGGGAGAGGAAGTAAGGAGGAGAGATAAGAGAGAAGAAGGAGAGAAGAGGAAGTAAGAGAAGAGAAAGAGAGAAGGAAAAGGAAGGGAGAGGAAGTAGGAGGAAGATTAAGGAGAGGGAAGAAGGGAGAGGAAGTAAGGAAGAAATATATAATAGATATATATAAAGAGATATAAGTATAGTAGAAGGATGGAAGAGAGGAAGTAAAGAGGAGAGATAAGAGAGAAGGAAAGGAGGGGAGAGGAAGTAAGGAGGAGAGATAAGAGAGAAGGAAAGGAGGGGAGAGGAAGTAAGGAGGAGAGATAAGAGAGAAGGGAAGGAGGAGAGAGGAAGTAAAGAGGAGAGATAAGAGAGAAGGAAAGGAGGGGAGAGGAAGTAAGGAGGAGAGATAAGAGAGAAGGAAAGGAGGGGAGAGGAAGTAAGGAGGAGAGATAAGAGAGAAGGGAAGGAGGAGAGAGGAAGTAAAGAGGAGAGATAAGAGAGAAGGAAAGGAGGGGAGAGGAAGTAAGGAGGAGAGATAAGAGAGAAGGAAAGGAGGGGAGAGGAAGTAAGGAGGAGAGATAAGAGAGAAGGAAAGGAGGGGAGAGGAAGTAAGGAGGAGAGATAAGAGAGAAGGGAAGGAGGAGAGAGGAAGTAAAGAGGAGAGATAAGAGAGAAGGAAAGGAGGGGAGAGGAAGTAAAGAGGAGAGATAAGAGAGAAGGGAAGGAGGAGAGAGGAAGTAAAGAGGAGAGTTAAGCGAAATCCAGTAGTACTGTGAATATATATATATATATATATATATATATATAATATATATATATATATATAATTTATATATATATATATATATATATATATAATATATATATATATTTAATAATATATATATATATTATATATTAATATATTATATATTATATATTATATATATAGATATATATATATATAATAGTAATATATATATTATATATATATATATAATTAAATAAATAAATTTATATATTACATTCGATCTATCTATAATATATATAATATATATATATTAGTAGTATTCCTACCACTTCCGAGGCCACTTCTTTCGCTAGGAAGGAATAGAGCTATCGCCTTCAAACTTGGTATATAACCTATGTATGGATATGATCCCAGGCGAGTTTTTGGTGACCGTAGGTCCCCCTAAGGGGGTGCTGCCCCTAGCGCCAAGGTCAAATTCGTCCTGAAACCCTGTTAGGCTAACGAATCTGGAGGGATTTGGAGTGTGAGTTTAGATGAGCATCTCGTTTGGAGACGAGATAGTCTCTGCTCCCGTAGGGGGGACGCGTGCCCACTTAAAAAATTAAAAATAATCGTAGAGGATTGAAGCTTGGAGACATAGAGGAGCCGGTGTCTGAGACGGAGTCGGAGTCGGATTTGGCTTCGGAGTCCAGGGACCCCCTGGAGGGGGGTCCCCAGTTGAAAAAAGAAGGGGTAATGATTTAGAGGTATATAAGGAGAGGTTGAGAAAATTACGGGAGCAAGAGAGGAAGAAGGAGGAGAAGGAAGGAAGGAAGGAAGAGGAGGAGGAGAGGCCTGAGAAGGATTCAGAGGTGGCTCCGGCAACCGGTGCTGGAGCACGCGGTGCCTAGTTAATAAACATTCGTATAACAAAATCTTGGTGTGTTTTTTAAATAGGTTATCGAGGTCGAGAGTTCGAATAGATGTTATAAATCCGTGGTAAGGGTGTCTAGGACCCCCCATTGGGGGGTCTCGACTGAAAAGAAACACAGAGTGCAAAAGGAGGTCGAAGGAGGAATGAAAGAAGGATGAGAGAAAAAAAAGAAGGAAAGATGGAGAAGGATCTGACTCAGAGGAGTTAGGTGTTGACAGCTGCACGTTGCTGGCTCCGGTGCGGGGCTGAGTTAATAAATTCGTATAACCACAATGTTGGTGTCTTTATATAGGTTATTGGGTAGATTTCGAAATAATGGTTTCAGAACCATCAAGAAAATAAAACATTAAAAATAAATAATAAATTCTTATTCTTTTTGTTTATAACTTACAAATTACGTTTTTACACACACGCCCTAAAGCAGTAAATCACTAAATCAAACCATATCCCAACCTCTCTATTGATCTATTGATCTTATTGATCTATTGATCTTTTGATTAAGGTCAATTTTTACTAAAATTGTAACGTTTTTACATACCAAAGCAGTAAAATCACTAAATCAAACCCTATTCAGCTCCCTCCTGACCATGTGGATCTATTGATTATTGATTAAGGAATTTTTATAAAATTGTAACGTTTTACATTACCCTAAATCAAGTAAATCAGTAAATCAAACCACCCATCCACTCTCCTCCTGACCATCTGATCTATTGATCTTATGATTAAGGTCAAATTTTTCTAAAATTGTCATGTTTTTACATACCTAAATCAGTAAATCAGTAATCAAAACATCATCCAGACCATCCACGCACCCTCCTGTCCATTTGTGATTTATTGATCATGACTATTGATTCAAGTCACATTTGAGTATCATTTGGATAAAATAACATAAAATCAAGTTTCTTTAATCAAAGATCAACGAATATCCTCTAACATAATAAGGTTTCGCATCAATAAAGTAACATGAGACGTAAACATGAAATGAATATAACCAAAAACAACAAACCTGACACATCTTAAAAAGGAATAACGGATAAAATAACCAAAGTTTCACACTTAACACCCGTAAGTAACTAACATTGCATGCAAACGTAACCTATTTTTACTTTTTCAAGCATATCTCTAACATATTTATGTTAATTTATGACAACAAGTAACATTTAGCAAAAATTTATCACAACAGTTGGTTAATTATCATACTGATGCAACGAATATACTCTAACATAATAAGTTCCACATCAATAAAGAACATGACGTAATGAACTAGAAAATAATGTCAAGACAAACCTAACACATCTTAAGCAAGAATAAGCAGTCAACATTAAAAGTTCCACACTTACAACAACAGTATAAAGTAATCATAAATTTAGCAACATAAAGACTATACTATCTTAACTCACTTATTCAAATATCTTATAACATTAATATAAATAATATATTATATATATATATAGTGTGCATAAAGTTTGTTAAGTCAAACTAAAATTACTTACTAGAAAATTTAAGCAAAATTTACCATAACCGTGTGTAATTATCATACAACAACCAATAAGTCCCCAAACTAATTTTACCCTAACATATTCTCTTACTAGAAAAGATAATATTCATACTATTGCTTTCTACACAGCGCACTATTATATGTTGAGGAGAGTGTGCTAGATAAGAGAGACAGTATACATGATCATAAGAAAGAAGTGTGTATTACAATTTGTCCTACTCTATATATCTCCTAATTCATCATCTATGTCGTGCTTCAATTGTTAAGATCTTCTTTTACTATTTTCCTAATTGTGTCTCGCTGTATCATTAACAACTTATTACTAATAACTAGTTACAAGTAATTATCTATACCATATATTCACATTATTCCAAATACTGTTAATTAATTTCATTCTACGGATGTTTATTATCTATAATTATGGAATAGCTATGAGTATATTCATAGAGTAATTTTTGTGTGAAGTTTTTATTGTGATGATTATATCTTATGTATACTAAAGTGAGTTTTTGTGTAATTAATTAATATGGCATTACCATTTATTGAAGCATAATTTTACTATTATTAATAACTGTTGTAACTATCATACTCATAGTAGATAATAGTGCAGTGGTCATCACATATATATATATATAAAAGTTATTTCCTAACATTATATATATAAATAGGTCATAACATTACATACTATAGAAACTAAGAAAATATATAATGTATTTAATAAAAGGCAAACCAGATAATCCTCATTCCTTAAGACAAGAATATTAAATAGCTACTATTAAACAAAGAACTAACTACTTATAACAACTCATAGAAGTAAAAGTATAACTATAACAAAGATCATTCACACAATAATAATAATAATATATAATTACATCATTATAACTTATTTAATCAAACTCACTACATATATTACAATTGATATAACATGGAAGTATAGCGCACGACACTGTTTCAAAATCGTTACATAAACATCTTACCGGAAAATAGCCAATATTATATGAAAAAACACTACTATATTCTCTAACTCACAGTTAAATAATTACCACTTGTTTTTGGTTATATACCTGCCGTAACACATTAGATTTGAAAACTGCTTGCACACTTAAGGAGTTAAAGACTACGGACTAAGACCAGATTTTTAATGTTTTTTTTTATCTTTAAAAAAGCTTAACTATACTTTGCTATACCGTTAAATCTGAATAAGCGACTTACCTACTTGTTGAAGGAGTGCTTACTTCGAAAGTTTTACAGTTAGCGCACAAACACGTGGACAAAAGGGCTCAAGTAATTAATTATAAATTCATATTTATTATCTATCTAGCCCTTTCAACTTCATATAACAACTCTAAATCAAAAGTTAAACAAATTTGTAAAGGATCAAATTACACGACAAAGAGGTAGGGGCTCGAAGCGCGTCAGGGAACCGAGGGCAGGGTATTTCGTGGTTTGTTCACCATAACCCGTAGATGGGTAGGGTTTCGGCGGATATCTCTACACGAACGCAAGTACACACTAAAATATATCTCTAAAAAGGCAGGGGTTCCCGGAGACCCTCCCCGGAGGGGGGAAATAGTACACCCAACTTGTCCACAGTTCCCCGAAGAAGCCTGAGATTGATCTTCCGCTCTCTGCCATTCTTTGCGGTTTAAACCTTTAGGTATTTACCTTTTAGGTTTAAACAACAAATAAATAAAAATTAGAACGGGTGAGGAGACGAGGGAGTACTGTAAAATACGGTAAAAACATTGTGTCCTGAATGGCAAAGTTCTTATTTATGTTTTTGACTCATCGATGCAGTTCACCAACACTGGAAAGGAAATATGAACCTTAGTATAGGATCATATAACTCGAAATAATAATGCATAAAAAAAGAACAGACATATCACCACTTTTGACGTTGCATCGTCAAATATCTCACTAGCACTAGCGATCATATATCACTCAGTATTATTATAATATGCCTATACCCTACACTACCTATATACTAGCAGAGACGTATATACGTATACCTTGACTTGATAGTTATATAGTATAGTGGACCTTTTCTGTTTAATACTGCAATCACTATATACGGGGTAAACTAACATGTTTACGGTGTGAATAATTATCGGTAGATTACCCATGAGCTACTATGTAAAATAAAAGTCCTCGCAGTATTAGTCTAAACATCTTTATAAGTATAGATAGATCATATAATAAGTCAGTATTTTATATATTAAACCAAAGCTGATTATATATATATATATATAATATTATATATTTTAATATTTGACATGACAGTTGAGAAAATACTATATAATAACATCAGTAAGCTAATGAAATGTGAACTTGGAACTTTTCCATTACTGTCACATTGTATTTTGAGTGACTAGTTCCCAATACACTAATTCTATTGACATAAAAGTGTTACAAATTTTCCTCAACTATTTGCATTCTATTTATCTAACACTGCCACTTGAAGTAATGCTATTATAGCTATTCTTACTATTTTGAGAACAGAAATATTTGTGACTTCAAACAAACTTGAACCGTCATATTTATCAGTTGACAACCTATATTATCTGAATTTCCTACAGCCAGTATAAGCGATGTCTCCAGATTGACCTACATCTCAGTATTCTTTCACCCAGCTTCTACGCTTGTATTACGATAAATCTTAGGAATTCTTCAATATCACCGTGAGACATGATATAAAGTTATTAACTATATTTTGCACCTCCAATATTAAGGAAATAATTCACACTAGGTAATTTATTATGTATTATTCCATTCGTTTATTACTCACGATAAAAATGTATAATTGGCACATTACTATGGTATATTTAATATAAAGGTCCTGTATGAGAACTAATTCGTGATTTGATAAGTGACAGAAATGAGTAATCTATATTACATACAACACATACGATAAAGTATCTTACTTAGAACGCAATTCGTATTATATATATATATATACAGAATCTAAAAGGTAATTAGATTCTTTCTTTCAACCAATTCAAAGAAAGAAACAAGAATACTGACGTACTATATAGAAGAATCTCAATAAATCCGAATAGTTTCTAGATATGGGAAGTATAGACATTTATCAAGTCGAGTTAGGATTTATCTATAACAACATATACATACAAACCATTAGCTATAAAGTACAATAACTGAATTTCTTAAAATTTATTATAATATCTTAAACCATAAAGAGATAATTATTTATAAGTTGATCTATAATTCATAAGTGTATATATTTTCACTACGTTCTTTCACCATTATATAAAATAGTGTGCATAACATGCATTACAAGAATTGATTTATATATCTTAAAATAATTTGTTCGTTAGAAATTTATCACTTGTACACTTACCAATATCTTGAAGACTAGATTTAACTACTATACATTACAATGTTTTTCGTTAATCAAATATGTTCATGCATACCACGCTTTCTCTTAAGGTTCAAGGTTAAAGCTGATTTCGGATTCGGTGGAAAGCATGAATATGTCAGCAAATAATAAATGTCGTGATGAATAAATAAGGTCCTTTAATACTTTTCCAATAGTCACTTATATTTTATTATACATATTCTTACTTCATTGGTATTATTATTTTACACTTTATCATCTATTATTGGAATTATTCCAGTTCGAGTATTATATCTGGTAGGTTATTATATTTCACGTGATTATATATAATAACTTTCAATCTATTATATCAATTGAGGCTCTAATTTATTTATTAATTAATTATCTTTTATATAATATTATAGTTCTTATATTAATAATTTTAGTCTATCAACGTGAGTACATAGGTTTTTTACTCACTTATATAAGGCTACATAATAAACTATATAACCGTGAGTGAAATCATAAAGAATAATATAGAATGTACAAACGACAAAACCGAACAATACACCATATATACGTAGAATATACTATTCTAATTATAACAAACTTCTACGCACTTATTAAAAACAGTATAAATTGTATCATATATACACTTATCGTTACAATAAAGATAACCTATATCTATACTTTTTCAAATAGCATTATGCTGTACTATATAATAATGTTATAATGTTTTACATAACATATCGGGAGGTGAGATAACATTTATAATACATAATATATATTAGTACTCACTAATAAACTATTGATTAGTGTGCTGTTGTATACAGCTAGTAAAAGATGCGATCTGCCGCTGGTAACCAAATATATGGTTTTACGCTCGCTCGCTCATGTACCACTCAGTGAGGTATAACGCATCTAACTGCATAGGGCTCTATCACAAAATACCGAGTCAGGCATATTGTCTTAATACTCTACTGAATTCACAACCGGACTCACAAAGAATTCCGACAAATTGAAACATAACAAGAATTAATTCATAATTCTCTTCGCCTGATAGCAAGATCTCACATACACATATCTTTAAAATAACATTTAATTCCTGATGGCATATATCACAATAAGTTTCTTTGATAACATATCACAGGTCTACATCGGCCTCTTACATTCAATTCTTGTATTTCTCTATACGTTCTCTGGTGACATCTCTCAGTAAATCAGTAAAATCAATAACTGATTCATCGGTCTGTAGCATCATCGTGACTTCGTGCTCCTCACTCTCTGTGAGTCTCCTCGCGGTCTCCTGCGTTCTTTATTGCGCGGCTATGACTCCTATATTACCGGGATTAAAGTCATATTCGGAAGGTATCATTTTGGGGATAAACATAATAAGGCGTAACACCATATAAAGCTTCATCCTATCTGTTTACACACTGCTTCTGAAATTCTATCCAAAATCGACTCTATTCTCACGATCCATGTCTACATCCCGTATTTCTACGAAGTTGTTTTTTGAAGCACGATACTACACCTCTGAGAACAAGGCATATGGACTGAATGTCGGGAGAGGAGTCAGGTAGAGCCTGAAGTTAGACATGTAAATCTCCGCTTATGTGCTAGTAAGACTATAAAAAGCTTTAATTACCAGATTAATCAATTTATGAGGTGCTTATTGATCTAAATTTTCCGTTTTTCACTCCACGTGGTTGGTTCCATTGAGACAGAATGATCCTCGAAAGGTGAAAATTAGGATATATACTACTGTGTGGTTTTTTATCATCTACGACCTGATCAATCACGTTATGGCCCGTCTGCTGTAATGCGATGGGGCTTTACTACACAAATTAACATGAGTTAAGAATACAGCGTTGAAATGGTGTTGTTTGAGACCATAAGTGTGTAGCTACGTGATGGACGTGATAGAATGAGAAATGAGGTTGAATTAGCTAGAAGATGTGAGCTGTCTGGGGTGGAGAGTATAGACTGTAGCATTATTATTGTAACGGAACAGATGAGATTGGTGACCGCTATTTTTGACATATGATAGAGGCATTGAACTGTAGGATTGTATTTTATAATTATATTCGAAGAGGTACTACAAATGGATGCCAGAATGGAGCGCAAGTGTGTTGGACAAATCACACGACGCCTTCTAGATTCGTTGTGTTGATAACGTGAGATCGGTCTATTTGTTTATGATAAGAGACGTGGGGATTTAGGAAATTGGAAAGTGCGGGATCTTGAGCGACCGAACGCCGTGTGAGTGGGTTTGGATACTCCAGAACAGCTAGACAATGACGTTCACCGCTTACAGGAAGTCGTGGTTGAGTATAGAAAGATTATACTATTATTATATATAATGATATGTATATATCTAATAGTGATTATCTCTCTATGTATACTTATTATTTAGCGTGAACTGATTTATAGGATATTCTCTATTTTTGTATTGTACTAGTTTATTATCGGATCTATTTTATATATACTTATTTTTATATTCTACAATATGTACTAGTTTTGAAACATTTTAGTATATATATATATATATATTATGCGTTTCATTTGGTGAAGCTTGGTAGCGTAAGGACCTCCGTTCTAACAGACCGGCAACGCTGGTAAGTTGGCTATACGCGTAATATCCGGTTGACTGTTGCTAATTTAGAAGTTTCAACATTTGCATACTATTTTTGGTTTCTCTGTACGATTTTTTGATAGCGTTTCAAAGTTATTTTTTGGGTTTTTTCAAGGTCGGCTTTGATACCGTATATTTAGAATTGGGCTGGAAAGACCGTTTTCTGACGTTTATACCCCTAAAAATGGTAGCTTTTTGTTGGTTCCTGTTGATAAAGCTTTTATATTGAGATGGTGTTGTAGTTTATTTTCTTTGTTTATGGTTCCAATCGATTTATCGATTTTTAACTACCCAAATTCCATCGTTTTATTGGACTACTCCAGGGACTGTTTGATGGTTGAACTATTTTACATTAAAGATATAATCGATATGAAATATTAGATCTCTTTGTTTTAAAATCCAGTTCGATTATATATTAAGTTTTGTTAGTATGTTTTTTGGTGATTGTAACATGTGATTATGATTTAGGAGTTCCGTAACCTTGAGATCGAGCCGTGAAATATCTTTCACTTTCTGTTGTATATTTATTATTCTTTACCTCGGTAAGCTCGCGCTCGCAGTGGGTTTGAGTTATCGCACTCTGCCTGATTTTAGTTTTTTGGCCGTCCGCTCGTTTGAATGACAGTAACATTCGCCGAAGATTCGAGGTTACTGTGTTTCCCGTGTTCGCTCTCTCTCTCCCGGAGATGGTAGGTCAGCGCTCCCATAATATAATTAATTAGATAATATTTCGTAGATAGGATGAAATTTGGAGATTGCATAGAGGAGGAAGGAGTAAGGAGGGGTCGGAGTCAGATGAGTCGGAGTTGGCACTGGGACCGGCACCTTTTGGCAATCCTGTTGCTGCGAGTCGGTGCGGTGCTGAGATTTAGTTAAATATGTTCGTTTAGCTCCGTATTTGGTATTCAATTATATATGTTTATGGTTTTTTTATATTTATTTTTTTTTTGTATGACCATCTCATTATTGAACTCGAGGATATGTATGTTTCCAGACCGCTGGAGGGTTGTCTGGACCCCCTTGGTTAGGGAGATCTTCCCCTTTAGAAATAAAAGATAAATTGAAATGCACAGAAGTGCAAAACAGTAGGAAGATGGAGGAAGAAAGGAGTCGGAGTCTGAGTAGAAGAAGGAAGGAGTCGGAGTTGTCACCGGCACCTGTGCTAGAGCCGGTGCGGTGCTGAATTAATAAATATTCGTTTAGTCCCATTTGGTTCCCTTATATATGATCTATAAGGTTCGTAGAACTGAATATGATCGTTTGTGTAGGCTATTAAGGGTGTCTGGGGACTCCCCAGAGGGGGGTCTCTAGAACAAATGCACAGAGTGGGTGACAGAAGAGGAAGAAGAAGGAGGCAAAGGAGGAAGGAAGAAAAAGTCTCATGTGTCTGAGAGCAAATGAGCCATAGCCTGCCTCGGCACCGGTGAGCCGGTGCGGTGGCGAGTTAGTAAACATTCGTTTAATCAATACACAATATCCATTACTGTTCACAATGACTGATTCTGGTTCTAACATGTAACGGTCGTGCAATTTGTATTGCAATCTTGCAAAGATAACATGTTTTTCTAAAGGGTTGAAGAACTAACAATTTACATTTTCAAATCCTCGATTTTCCTTTTATAAAGTTAACTAATATAATGTTTTTTCCTAAGTTGAAACAATGCCATATACTGTTTTTCAAACTTTATTTTATATAAGTTTCACAATTTACATTTATTCTTTGTTGTTTTAATTTTTTTTTTTTTCAATTTAAAATTTTTTTTTTTTAATTTTACTTATTTAAATTTATTTTTTTCAAACATTATTTTTTATGTTTCATTTACATTTATACTTCGTGTTTAATTTTTTTATTTTAATATTTATTTATTTTATAATTTTTACTTTAATTCATTTATTAGCCATACTTCAGTGTTTATTCCATTTTTGTTTTATTTGCTTAAAAGATTTTGTTTTTAACTAAAATATTTATACTTTCATGTTTTATAGACGTAAAAAAATTTATTGGTTTTTACATACCAATAGTTTAAATCAACCACCCTCCTGCCCCACCGCATCACTCCCATTCTATTTACCCATGAATCTATTTAAGATCTATGATTCAAAGGTCATATTTTTGTGTTAACTAACACAAAAAACTTTTAATTTATTTTTTGGCTTTAATTTGCTTTTAACAACACACTTTGGTTTTTAACTAAAAAATTATGCTTTTCATGTTATAACGTAAAAATTTGCGTTTTTCATACCCTAAAGCAGTAAATCAGTAAATCAAACCACCCACCCCATCCTCCCCACCCCACCCATGATCTATTGATCTATTGATTCGTCATATTTTGTATAACATTCCACTTACGAAAAACTTTTTATTTATTTTATTTTATTTACCTTATAAACATGATCTTTTTTATTCAAAAAAAATTTTCTGAATGCACCCCCTTTTGACATAGGTAACTTAAAAAGATTTGCATTTTTACCCCACCCTAATTTTGGCTTAAAGCATTAAATCAGTAAATTCAGTAAATCAAACACCTACACCCAACCTCTCCCCACCCCATCAATGAATCTATTGACTATTGATTCAAGTCACATTTCGAGTATCATTTTGGATAAACATAACATAAAAATAAGTTCTTTATATACTAAACAACGAATATATGTTAACGTAAGTCGGAATAAACTGCTAGCGTTAGCAAATTTCCATACTTAACAACAGTAAGTTAGCTAACTTTAACATACAAGAGTAAGCCTATTCACACTTGTTTCCAGCATCTCTCTAACATATCAAATGTTAATTTTACATTAACAAGTAATTATTTAACAAAGATTTTAATCGTATCCCTAACCTAGACTACTGTACTGAACTAATGAATAAATGCCCTACACACACAGCACACCGCTAGGGCGCACACACATACACTCTACACACACAAATAAAAACATGTAGAAATAATAACTGCTAACATTAAACAAAGATTCCATACTTAACCAACAGTAAAGTAACCAACATTGACCATAAAACTTAGCCTATTTCACACTTTTTTTCAAGCAGATCTCTAACATATCAAATGTTAATTTTACATTAAACATATTAAATATTTAACAAAATTTTTATCATAAACCTATAACCCCTTCTAACATATTTGGCCAAGTCGAATAAAAGCTAAAACATAAAAAGTTTTTCACATAATAAAGCTAATATATTCATAACCTGAAACTAAGAACATAATGTACAAGAAACAAAACTAACATACCTTACGCACAAATACTGCTAAGCAATTAGCAAAGTTTCCATATTTAAACAGTAAGTAGCTACTTTAACTTACCAAAACGGTAACTAACCATTCACAACTTTTCAAGCATCAATCTCTATCACATCAATGTTAATTTTGCATTAACACATAGTAATATTTTAAAAAAAAAATTTATCATAAGTCTAACCCCCCATTTAACCATACTGAAACGAAGAATAAATGCTACACACACACAACCTTTGCTACACACACACACACACACACACACACACACATCACACACACACACACACACACACACACAGCGTATAATTTTACATAAACATAGAAATATAAAACAAAAAATTATCAATAATCTTGCCTGAATTATCAATACTAACCAACGAATATGATGACTAACGTAACAACGTTTTCAAACATCAATAAAGCTACATATCATAAACCTGAACTAAAAATATAATTGTACAATGGCAACCTAACATACTTAGTTGCGAATACTAAAACGGCTAGCATTAGCAATGTTAAAATACCTTAAACAACAGTAAAGTAACTAACATTGCACACAGAACGTAACCTATTCACACCTTTTCAACGATAGCCTTATATATCGATTGGTTATTTTTACATTAATAAGTAATATTTTAATCAAAAATTAATAATAACTTGCGTCGTCATCCTCATCAGCCATTCGAATATATGCTAAAGGTAACAAAGTTTTCATATCATAAAGAAGCTAACATTTTCATACTCATATTACTGTACAAACGACAAACCTACAAACCCTCACGTATGAATAATCTGCTATACATTTCAAAGTTTCCCTACTTATCGAAAAGGTAAAGTACGCTAACAGTGGCATAACAAAACTCAATCTATCTCCACTTTTTCCAACATATCATCAGCAGCTAAAGCAGTATTAACTGCTAACAAAATCCCTTAACAACGTGTCGCAGTCTATCAAAGATCACACAAATCGTTGACTATGAATTGATCACACTACCCTTCATAGCAAAGTGTCCTTGCATGCCCAAATATAACATAATTTTGAACCATGAATAAACGTAGACATTAGTAAAATTCTCTGTCAAACCTAAACAGATTTACTCACTCAGCCAAAAACTTAACACTAGCCACGTTTCTAACACAGTCATCACCAGCTAACACGTAATATCTTAACAAAAAACTTAAGCATTTCTAAACAGAAAGCTAGTATAACCTTACAGATTTCTAAACACCCTGAACTAACGAAATAAGTGCTTAAATAACATATGTGTAAGCATCAAAGACCAAGATATTTTTCTTCAAAAAAATTTACATTAAGATTCAAGTTCAACTAAGGCAAAGTTACATAATCTGTCAAAGTAGTACATAACTCTAAAAATCATATTCCTTCAAAGATTTCTCTTACACTCTAACAAACTAACCTACCTAGCAATAATAGGGTTAATCGAACTTACTAACAACACTGTGTTACTTAAACATATCATCATGTGCATGTCTTCTTAGACATAACATACCTTACGTACGAATAAACAGTCAACATTAACAAAGTACACTGATTAATATCAGTAAAGTAACTACCACAGCATCACAAAGCGTAACCTACTCCCTTACACCCCAACAAAGAAACTAACTATCATTACTTACCAAGGTTTGATGCTATATGAAACACAGTGTTCAGTAGGCTTTACCCTGTAGCTTATCATTAGGGTTTACTTTCCATGTTTATAGCAAAAGCCTTTCACGAATGCGCTCACTCATCAACATAATCTCAATCTTTACTATACATAACCGAACAATTTTCAGCGACGAGCAGTGTTTCTTTCAGACAATTTTCTCCGGGGGGGCTTTACAGAGATTCGGGGGGGAACATAAGTATAACATAATTTACATAAAAATAAAGGATAATGATATTCTTGTCACTTGTCAGCTAATCTTATTAAATACTGTCTTACTGAAATAGTAAATATCGAATATACTCCACAACTTTTACTTGCAAAAAATAATAGCAATCTATTGTGAGATTTTAATTGGGAAGTTTAGATAAATAAATAACATAATAAATAAGACGAAAACATTATTATGAGAGAATATTATAATTAATAATATATATGAGTAAATATGACCTTTTCAAATAAGGAAATAGATCTTTGGTAAAAACAAATTATATATATTATATATATAATATATATATATTATATTATACTATAATATATTATATTATAATTATATATATATATATATATTTAATATAATATATATATATATATATATATATATATATATATAGTATATATATATATTTATATATAATATATATATATATATATATATATTGGTCCTCTCATAACCGATTTAGGTGGGGGAGGGGGAGGCGAATCATATCACGCATTCTACAACGATCTGAGCAGACTAATTAAAGAACCCACACACATTCCGGATCGTCATAACCAATTCTTGAAACACACTTGATCTATGTTCACCAACTATCTTCTCATCTTAAAATACAAACCACTTTCGCTCCTAGTCGGTAAATCTGACCACAGTACCTTATATCCTCTTAATTTAATAAACCCTTTCCTCTCCAACAGAATTCCATCCTGCCTACTCGTTTTTTTCTGGCACTTGATGGGCCGATTGGGGGCCTTGCGTTTCTTCTACTTCTGTCGATAAGGTGGGAGCTGTAGTCGTTGATGGGGATGAGCAGGTTCATTCCTTCTTCGACTAAATCTTTCTGCTCCTCATAATCCATGTTTCGAAATCGTGCTTGTTCTCTGGCCATTCAGGCTAGAGACAGTGCGAGACAGGGAGTGGAAGAAATTCTCGTTTCTCCTTCACTCCTGCTAATTTTCTTCTGCTAGAATATCGTTGTCAGGGTACTCTTTGACGAGCAAAGCGATCTTCATCAAAAGAAAGTGCGCTAACCTCCTTGGTTTTCTCCTACTGACAAATCTTTCTGGCCATTTTTGCCAAAAACATCTCCTAACAACTTCTTAAATCTGGTCTTTCTCCTCTTTTTTCGTCTTCTGAATGGTTCTGTTTGCTAATCTCCAACTGAAAAACGCTAATCCCCATGGCCTACTTTCTTCCTCTAATTCAACTTTGTACAACTTTGGCAATCCTCGTCCTCCTCCTTCTCCTCTCAGGTGTCCATTGCCTTTTTGCCTGTGATTACATTCGATCGGGTACAATGGGCTCCTTGAAATCTACCAGTTAGGAAGGCGGGTGGCGCCTGATGGCATTCCCTCCCCGGTTTTGAGGGAGTGTGCTTCCGTGCTGACCCGCCCCTTGTTCAACTATATTCCCTATGTCTCTAAAGCAGAACTTCTCTTCGGTGTTGGAAGCGCACATATATAAAATCTATTCAAGGAAAAGGTAGCAGCTCTGATCCTTCTAACTATTGCCATATAACTCTCACTTGTGTTTCTATCTAAGAACTTTGAAACCCTTCTCACTCTCATTTCTATATCATCTAGAATCTCATTCACTTCTTTTCCGATCCGCCAGTAGGCTTTCCCGGCGTTCGAGGTCGACTGGCGATATACTTTCCTATCTTACTGAATTTATGGTTTTCTCCGCCTTAGGAACTTACCGGGGAGAAAATTGCGTGGTGGCCGGCTTGACATATCCAGAAGCATTTTGACCGGGTATGGCACGCGTCCCTGCTCTCAAGGCTCCCTTCCTTTGGGTTCTCCTTCACTTTGCTTACTTATGTCTAGTTTTCTCTCAAATCGCTCAAAATGTCGGCTGTTGTTGACGGGGCGACTTCTTCTTCTTTTTCTGGTAATTGTGGGTGTTCCTCAGGTTCTGTCTTATCTCCTACTTTATTCTTACTTTTCATTTTACGATCTTCCACCTGCAACATCTAACTCTACCCACTCGTATGCCGATGACTCGACCGCTCCTTTTTTCTTCAACTCATTTCAATTCTGCTCCCTCTTTTACTTCTACTCTAGAATTGCTCTCCGTCTTAATCTTTCCCCGATTCTAATTTGCTCGCTGATTTTCTTGGACATAGGATTTCCGGGTGGGGTCGTCTCGACCTTACCTTGTGAAATTAATTCTTTAAAAACTCAAAACTCAACTAATACAAATCTCCCTCTCTAAAAACACCTTCCAACTTTCCTATCTCTTTCGAGCGGGTTCTCTCGTCTTCTCCCTGGTTGGACAATAATATACATCCTTGGGGCCTTATAGAAACATAAACAAAAAAAAAAGATCGTCTTGGAAAACCCTAACATCACACGGTTGCCTAGGTGGCGGCCTCTCAAGAAACTGGGATTCTGTTTAGACTGCGAGACTGTTTGCTTCAGCTATACAGGGCCTCATCCGACCTTGTATGGTACTGCTCTCATATCTGGAAGGGGCTCTCGCTATCACCGGCTTTTTGGAACAGGGTCGAGTCAAGGCCCATAAAGACGGCTTATAACTGTTTCGTACTTTCCACTTCACTTGACCCTCCAATCTTTGCGGCGCGATGGTGGTGCTTTAATCTCTTTCTAATTAGGTACCGTGCAGCGGCGGTGCTCGAGGGAACTTGTTCACCTCGCGTACCTCCCACCTTTACGACACCGTCTCGGTAGCACAAAGGGGTGCTGTGTCTGCCGCATGGAGTTTTGAGTTTGTGTTGATATTAGCAACTCCAAACTAGTTTGCTGCGGTGCTTCCCTCTTTCCAGCCACTTCTGTTATATGGAAATATTTTATAAATTCTGGATTTTCTGTATATTGTCTTACTAATTTTTCTCAATTTAAAGCCTGCGTCCTGGTGGCTCCTGCGTAATTTGCGTTAGTTGTGTACTTGTGAGGCGTGCTACACCCCCTCTGCTTGAATAGGGTTCGCCAGTGAGTGGTGGTGCAACTGTAAAAATATATATTAGTATATATATATAATATAATATTATTATATATATATATTATATATATATATTATATATATATTATATATATATATATTATTATATATATATAAATATATATATTTATATATATATAATATATATATATATGATTAATAAATTTAAATATCAATATCCCGACGTTAGTACTTAGTAAGTTAGGGTATTAAAGAAGTAAGTTTAAAGGAATTCGTATACGACGAGTTTTCTCGTCGCAACCGAAGTCTAACGTTTTTTTTAGAAAATCCCTCAGTTGGATCTCGAACAACTCGATGCTTGTCAATCGTGCAATGCATTAAGGTTTCTGGCAGGCATTCTTTTTCAAGGGTTACTGAGTATTCGGTTGATAATATGGAGCGATATTTTAACACCAGGCTAATCATTACAGGAGTGTACAGAAGAAAGATTTCACAGAGTTTTTGTAACTCAGCATTATCCACGTCCGCTTCCCAATATTTTTCGACAATGGGGCTTTTATCTGCTTTTATAATAATATTTTCGCTTCGAGCATGGAATGATATAAAAAAATGAAGGATTTCCAGGTCAGGCTAGTACATCATCCTTCCGCATTAACATCGTGAAATCTGTCAAAAATTTTTTCTAACTTCAATTTCCGGTAAAATTTGTTAATGACTGAAACGTCCTCAAAGCGACTAGCAAATATCATTATATCAATTGATTTGTCGTTGAACCTTTCTTCAACTTCTTCGATTACACTATCGCAGTATATCTTCATCCCTTTAAATGCATTTTTCTTATCTTCATCAGCAATCAGGCGCACTTCAGATACAAACTCTTCCATTATTTCACACCGAACGTTTTTTTGTAAGCACTATTGACGTCTCCACACTGATTTGCAGATATTTTGCAGGTGCAATTTTGGTCCAGTAATTAGGGGGATGACTTTAATATATGTATAATATACTATTTTATATTATATAACATATAGTATATATTATATATATTATAATATATATATATATTATATATATATATATATATTATATATATAATATATATATATATATTAATATATATATATATATATATATATATTATATATAATTAAATAATATTAATATATATTATATATATATATATATACTATATATATATATATATATTATATATATATATATATATATAGTTATATATTATATATATATTATATATATATATATATATATATATATGCCATCAAGATCATGAGAAAAAAACACAACGAAATATATATTAAAGAAGGGGAAAGCCTTGACTATCAGGACCTTTCCGGAAAGAAATATTCTCTAGCATACCCATTTTCCTTCAGAAGCTCGAATTAACAACTGTTGCTATTTTAATTGCCCATATCTATCATGTTTCCCCATGCATTCTGGCTGTTTATTATTTATCGGCTAGATAATATAGATTTAAACATACTTTTTATGTTTTATTTGCTATTATTTTGTAATTTACAACGGCAAATTTTAATTCCATGCCGATTTCTCCGGGGGGGGGCACTCGACTGTCTCCGGGGGGGCAAAAGCCCCCCGGAGGTATGCCTGAAAGAAACACTGGCGACGAGTCTTCCACACATGGAGATCACCCTCAGAGAGATGCATGAAGACCCATCTCGTTGTACCCCGAAAGGAGGGTGTAAGCAGATACATAAGGACACAACCCTTTTTACTGTGCCCTTATGTATCTGCTTACACCCTCCCTTCGGGGTACCCCGAGATGGGTCTTCATGCATCTCTCTGGGGGTGATCTCCATGTAGTCGGGCTCGTTGCTGAAAAGTTAAAGTGCTGACGTCAGTTTTAGAACTACAATATATTCGTTGTTCTCCATTTCTATTTGTATATATCTTTAATGAAGAGGAAATTATTGAACCGATGGACCGGGCTCAAGGTTATGAAATTTCGTTCAAGAATAGCTTTTAAATTTTTGTGAAGCGGTTGCCATTGAGCGCGATTTGGCAACGTTATTTTCTCTTTTCATTTTATACATAGTGGATTTTTGTGATCAAAAATATTATACCGAATATGTGAGGAACATTTGTCTTTTTAATATTACAAAATGTGTGTAAAATATAAAGTGTCCACAATAGGAGCGGTTAGAGTATGAAAAGTATGAAATTTTCCCAAGATTTACGTTACTTTAACGTTAGATTTTGATTTTTATTTATGATAAAAGCAAGAAAGGGGTGTGTATAAATATATTATCAAACATGGGGGGAACGTTAGATTTTGATTTTTATTTATGATAAAAGCAAAGGGGTGTATAAATTTTATATTATCAAACTTTGTTTTTAAAAGATAAATTTTAGAGAAAAAACTTTTTAACTTAGTACCTGCGTTGTGCGATTACTCCGTGATGAATTAAAACTGACAGCCGAGTGGCTTTCCTGAGAGCTTCTTAAGGTTGTAATTTCTGAAGATATATGGTCGGCACTTTCCTCGTGCCTTCTGCGTGCTTTGAAGTGAGGAATAAAATATTCTAGCCTTGGAAAATCAAACTCGCAAATCTGTACCACATCAGTTTATTTACAAAATAGGAATCGACTCATGCCATATTTATTTCCCAAAAAGATTGAAACGGAGCAACACAACCACAATTAATAGTACATTAAGTGAAAGTGACGCTTCTTGGTAGGAATTTTAGCCGGCTCGGCGAGGATGGGAGGTGGGGGCGAGAGATTTATTTCGTTTTGGAAGATAACCCCAAAGATGCTAATGCTCACTTGAAAAATGGATGGTAATGTATTTCAAAAAAATTTCCGTTGCAAAAAAATTTTAAAGTGGGTTAAATAAAAGAATATATAAATAGAGATTCTGAAAGATACTAAAATCGTCGATTAAAATAAAATCCAAATAGAAATAGTAAATGAAAAAAATTTGTTTAATGGCAACTCTGAAAGAAATTCATCAGATAAGAGGGAAGGAGTTGGGGGGGGGGGGGGATCGCGTGATGTTTCTAGACGAATGAAAAAAAGGAAAAATAAGATTGTGGAGTGACGTAATTTTCTTTTGGTTTCTAAAACCGGAGAGAAAACAAAAATATTGATAAGAAAGCAAAAAAACAAAAAAACTATGCTTTCTTAATTTTAACTATACGGATATTTCCGTTATATATATTATATATATTATATATATATTATATATATATATATATATATATATATATATATATATATATATATATATATATATATATATATATATTATATATATATATATATATATATATTATACTATTATATATATATAATATATATATTAATATTTTCTAGGGGCGAAATTATATATATATTATTTTTTTTTTGTAAAAAAAAAAAAAGGGCGGGGTATTAACACTGCCAATGTAGGGGGCTCGTGTCGCGACGGGAACACAAGGGGGGACGTTTTCCATACCCCGTAGGGGAGTCTTGCGGGAACCCCCGCTCTTTGGTATTTGGGTGTCGCGGGGGTTCCGGGAGACCTCCGGCGCGGAAGGGGGAATAGTCTACCACGTAGTTCTCCGGAAGGGCCGAGAGCCCCGACTCCTGCCATCGGCTCCTGCCATACCCTTGGGGTATTCTTTAATTACATGTTTCCTTAGCTAAAATTTACCAGGAATTTCCAAAAATGTAATTCTTTTCGCTGTAGCTATTGTAGTTTTTTGGATATGATTTTTTTTTTTTTCATTTCGACCATAAAACGTCTATTTAATGTATCTAGGAGGCTGACCTGTGAAAATTTTTTTTTGAAGTCCGAGGCTCCCGTTCCGTGTGGGCGTTACGTAACTTTTACCTATATATATATTTATATATTATATTATATTATATATCTATATATATATATAATATATATTATATTATATATATATATATACGATATATGATATATTATAGTATATAGTATATTTATATATATTAGTCTATTATATTAGTCGGCCAGCTCTAAGAAGAGTCCAACAATCGCAATATCTCAAAAAACTACAACAGCTACCGGGAAAGGAATACATTGCTGGACATCCTGGCTTAAAATTTTACGCGAGGAAACAATCTCCGAAAACTCAAAGGCTAGCAGGGAAGAATACATTTTTGGAATCCTTGTAAAATTTTGGTTAGGAAATGTAAAAAAAAAAAAAATTAAACATAAAAAATTAGCTATATTTTTTTTTTGGGGGGGGTGCTGGGAAATCAGTATAGTATATATATATTATGTTGTAAAAGGTATTACACGCGGAAAGTGTTTAGGGGCTCCGAGCCGACGGGAAGCAGGCAGAAGTGGGGGACGTATTTTTCATACAGCCCGTAGGAGGGAGAGGGCGGTAGGAGAACCCCCGCGAGCAATTATAGTCCGGTCAAATACCAGAAAGAGGCGGGGTTTCCGGAGAAGCCCCCCGGGAGAGGGGGGTAATTAGTCTACATTCGCCAGTAGGTTCGCCGTCGGAAGGCCAGGAGACCCGACTCCTGCCATTCGGTGCTTGTTGTATAACCCTTGGGGTATTCTTTAGTTAAAAAAAAAGCAAATTTAATAAAAAAGTCTATTTATTTTAAGCGAGAACCAATAAAAGGTCTTAAATAGACTCTCTAATCATATTAATTATATTATTAACAATATTTTTTTTACATTTTGTTAAGACATTTTCCTTATTCAAAAATGTTTACCGAGGATTCGCAAAAATGTATTCCTTTTGCGCTGTAGTACGCGGTATCTGATGATGGTTGAGAAATTTATTCTGTTTTGTTTTGTTTTTATAGAGCATTTTCGACTATATAAAATTGGACAGCATTCCAGCAATGTATTCTCTTTTCCCGGTAGCTGTTGTAGAGGTTTTTGAGATATGGATTGTGGCTCTTCTTAAAAACTCTGACCATATATATATACATATATATATATATTATAATATAGATATATATTATTATATATATATATATAGTATATAGTAGATATAAAAACAATATATTTTATATTATAAATATATATATATATTAATATATATATATTATATATATATATATTATATATATATATATATATATATATATTGGATTTATATTATCCGTTACATTTGTTTTTTATTTGCTATATATTAAGAAATAAAAACGTAAGCATTTCTTTAGCTTCTTAAAAACGATAAAAAATTTAAATTACAAAAAAAAAAAGGTTTATTTAAAAATAAAATACGTACTTTTTTGTAAGGCATCGTACGTTTGGCAATTGCCGGGAGAAAGTGAAGACGTAATATTTTCAGAAATGCAAAAATCTTATTAAGAAATACCCTAAACAAGAGAAAAAAGGTATTAAAGAAAAGAAAATGTGGCTTGCCATTTATTAATATATTAGTAGTAATATCCTATATATATATACTATATATATATATATTACTAGTGATATATATATTTTATATATATAATATAGTATATATATATATATATATAATGTATATATATATATATATATATATATATAATATATATATATATATATATATATATATATATATGAATATAGGTATATATATATATTAATATATATGATATATATATCTATATAGATATATATATATATATGATATGATATAGTATACTATATATATATATATATAGTAAGTATATATATATATATGGTAAAACTTAAGTTTCAGGTCTGACCTTCGATTTCGATATATCGATAATATATCGATATCGATATCTATCAATATTCGATATCTATCGATATTGATATCTATGAGATATCGATATCTTATATCGATGATCGGGATGTATAGGTGATATATAAATTAATATCAAATTATATAATATATATCGAAGTTAGAGTATATATAATATAATTATATTATTAGTATATATATAGTATTATATATATTTATATAATAATAGTATTATTAGTATAATATATATAGTATATAGTATATATAGTAGCCGTCAGATCATAAGTTGCGTACTTTACGCTTGTAGTCATATATATATATATAAAATTATAAGTAGTATATATATAGTATTAATATTATCCTATATATATAGATATATATAATATATTATAAGGATTAGTATATATATATATATATTATATATATATTAATATTATATGATACTAAGGATATATATACTATATAGTATATATATATAATAATATATATATATATTATATGAATATATATATAGTATATTAATATATATATATATATTAGGTATATATATATATATTATATTATATATATATATTTATAATGTATTATGTATATATAATTTATTAAATAGTCATATTAAAACCAGATGTCAAATGGTTTGAGTATGCAGAAAAATGCAACAAAACCTGTTGCGCGAAATAAATGTGCGCCAATACTCATGGTTTTGGATTTATTGTTTTTTTTGGGTATATCACTAACGAATAACCACCGGGTAGTGTCGCGATGTCAGGAGTCGGGGTCTTCTGCTCTAGGTGGAACTACGGCGGGGACTAAGTCCCGCCCCTTGCCGGGTATGGCTCTTCGGAACCCGCCGCCTCTTTGTCTTTGGGTGTCGCGGGGGGTGCTCCCCCCCCCCCCCCCCCCCGTGTCGCGGGGTAGTAGAAACGTCCTCCCCCTCTGTTCGTCCCCCCGCATCGGTCGAGGCCCGTCCTAAAAGGGTAAATTACTCTTTAGGGGGGCTCGTTGACTGCTGTTTCCGTAAAAGTAGCCGGCTAAACTTGTACTGATCTACTGTGGCGTAAATCTACCCTAACTAGCCCCTAAGAAACTAGGCCATATATATATGATATATATATTTACTATATATATATCTATAATATATATAATATATACATATATATATATTATATATAATATAATATATATATATATATATATATATATATATAATATTATATATATATATATATATATACTATCTATATAAATTATATATTTATATATTAATACTATATATATATATATATATATAAGCTATATAGTATATAGTATGTAGTATATATATATTTATAGTATATCGATAGTTATTTTTAATTAGTAATAATTAATTTATTAGATTAAAATTTAGTAGAGTTAAAAAAAATAATAGGTAATATATCTTGTAAAGTGCATTATCTCAACAAGTTTGACATTTTTGGACGGCTTGAAAAAAAAAATTCAAATAGGTTTCATACTGTGTGTAAACTTTTTGGCAGAATGCAAATTTTCTATAAACGGGCGATTAATATGATATTTTTCTCGCTGCCCTACTCTTAGGAATTAGTTGACTTGACCTAATATTTTATCGAACATTTTTAGCTAGTAATATGATACAGCAGTAATGCTGGTACGTAAGCGAAAAGCTTAAATAAGTATAGTAAAATAACATTGTTACCGGTAGTGTGCAGCGGCAGGCAACCGCTAGTGTTTGAAACTGAAGAAATAATATTTCGCCCGATACAGCATAGCCCTTTCTACGAACTTTCTGTGGTGCCACTGTCTTATTATAATATTCGTATGTTGCCAGATTTTCCTTCGTATACCAACATACCACATATATATAGTTATATATATATATTATATATATATATAGTATCAATATAGTTTTACTATATAATATATGATATATAGTATATAGTAATTAATATAGAGTATTATATTATATATAGTTAGAATATATATATATAGTCGATAGATTAGTTGATATTCTATATCAATAGAGGAATATCGGATATCGATAGATATGGGTATCGATATATTGATCGATATATCGAAGTCAGACAGAAGAACTCTAAGTTATACATCGACTGGCCTATATATTGTAGTGATACAGTATATGTAGGATATATATATATATATATATTATATAAGTGTAGGAGGCGTTATATATATATATACTTTATATAATATATATATATTATAATATATTATTATATAGATAGTAGGTATTATATAGGTAGAGATCTATATATATGTATATATATATTAGTATTTAGGTACCTAACTTTAGTGGTATGTTAGGGGGTAAGATTGATATAGCGTCAGTAAGGATTGGTGCCAGGTTAGCAGATAGGTTTAGGTTAGGTTTGCGATAGATTTTAGGTTTCAGATTATAAGATTAGCTGTTATATTAGGTTAGGTTATGTTATGTTAAGATTAAGTTATTTTACGTTATGTTAGATTATTTTACGTTATGTTAGGTTATGTTACATTAAGGGCTTTGTGTTTATCTGATGATATTGATTTTTTTGTAGGTTTGGATCTAGTGGAGTCTGTGTTCATTGAATTTTTTGTTACTTTAGTAGGTTTTTAGATCTGTTGGAGTCTGCTCATTTCATGATATTTTTTTTACTAGAGTTTTGGATCTGTTGGACTCCTGTTCATCTCATTAAATCATTTTAGTAAGTTTAAGAAATTACTGTCTTCAGATGCAATAATTTGGATTTTTCCAGCTAAGTTCCTTTTTTTACAGATTTTTTACCGCTCGATAAAATTTCATTCTACATATATTTCAATACCATATCACATTATGACCAATATACTTCAGTGCCATTTTCTGTTGTTTTTTTACATTTTTTATTCTAAGGAATTACTATATTTTTTTTAAAAAAAAATCTTACTGCATCTAATTCACATTTTATACTTTCAATTAACCTTATTAAGTTGCAATTTTCACACATTTTTGAAATATTTATATCGCATTAAACGAACATCTACTCAAAAATCACATAAGTTTAATTTTTTTCATAACAACTTGGACACGTTGCTGCCATTCAATCTAACGAAATGTCGTACTTATACTTTTTTTTATTATTATTCCATAACTATCTTCATCTCTTTTAAATACTTAAATACTGTTAATTAACTCCCATGCAACAAATGTATTTCATTTTCAAGTCCTTTTTTTTCAATTTCATTTAAATTAAACAATATTTCTTAATTATGCAACATTCCTCTTATTAAACGTTTAATTTATTGAATTTATATTCCGAAACATTATTTTTTCCCCTAACTTAAATTCTTTCACGTTTAACACTCAAAAACATTTTCTTTCTCATTCAAAATGTACGTTATTGCTTACTTTATTACTTAATTTTTAAAATTTTAAAATTTCGTATCTTTCTTATCATCATTTTACTTTATTGTTAGTATCGTATACTAACAATATATGAAAAAAAAATTACATAAAAAACAAGATTAATAAATTCATATAACTCCCATACATGGGCGCCGGGAGGGGGGGGCAAGTAGGGGCCATTGCCCCCCCCCTGGAATTTCAAAGCTTTTTGCTCCGCTGAAAAAAAAATTCCAAAGCTTTTTGCTTTGCTGAAAAAAAATTATATATTATATATATATATATATATATATATAATATATATATATATATATATTAGACTCTATAGTATATAGTATATATATACAGTATTGATTTCCCTTAAAGCTAATATATATAGTGATAGTAATATCTAAGAGGTATTATAATATACTATATGATTATATATAGGTGAGTTATATAAGTACTATAGCTGTCTTTCCTCACCCAAGAAACTGAGTTTACGCGCGTAAGACGCTTAAGATTCTGCCGCAGAACTTCTTGCGCACAGTTAGCCTACAGCGCCCTATCTCTCTAGCCTCCCCTACTCTGCCCTTCCCTATTCCTGGCTGTAACTTCAGTTTAAAAATTAATTTCAGACTTATGAAACGTGTCAAGGCAGAGCAAATGGGTTACAATTTTTTGGCAATGAAAAAGAGAAGCTTCTTTTAGGGCGCAACCAATTTTATCATCTCTTGTTTTTAATACTGGGAGGATGCCAATATTGAGAATTTTGGGCGACCCCATTTTAGCGCCCGTCACCCCGTAAAATGGACATAAAATTCTTAATCTTTAGCCGATTTTGACTATTGGGAAAATATGCAACGCGCAGCTTTTTTTGACCTCTAAAACGTCATTTTCAGGTTGTTTTTTGTGTCTGTAGTCCATTGTTTACCATTTTCATTTTTTCAGGAAACCGCAAATTTTTTGAACATTTTTTTTGCGTATCAACTTCTACGACAATTTTTTTTTTCGAAATTAAGCTTCAAACTTGAGATCGTAAGTCATAGTACTGGGTTAGTTGACGGCACAGTCAGCAAATTTGCAAATGT
>JABUQX010100404.1:0-2500 GCA_015478945.1 Trachelipus rathkii
ATACTAGCAGACTTCAACCTCCGCCACCACTTATGGGGCGACTCTGTCACTAAGTCCAAGATCTTAATAGATCTCCTAACCCTCTTTCTGGGGTGCCTTAACACAGGACTCCCACATACGAACGTTTAGATACACATACTTCTTCTTGTATTGATATTTCCTTGCTCTCCCATTCCCTTATGGATTGCTTTATATCTGGTCCCGCTTTGATTATTTATTCGGCAGTGATCATTACCCAACAGCTTTAAATGAGCTTGTTCCAAGCCCAATGCAAAAACCTAACTCCAGCTGACGTTAGGATCGAGCGGAGGGGGCTCCTTTTTATCAGTCCACAGCTATCCTTCTTTCTCCTTTCAATAACCGATTTCCGACTGTTGATGATGCCGTATGCTTCTTCAGTAAGTCGTCATCTAGGCAGAGGATGCTTGCATTCCGCAGTCTTCCTCAGGCAGGCGGTCGGTAACCCTTGGTGGTCCCAAGAGTGCGCACAAGCCAAACCGAGAGAAGAAGAAACTCTACAGGCAATACAAAAGGACCCGTACCACCCCAAACATGATTATTTTTAAAGCAACCGCAGCGAGATCTCGGCGAATTAATCGTCAAACCCGTAAACAATATTTTCTAACTTACATATCGACTGTTAACTCTACAACTCCCCTTCCTTTAGTGTGGAAAGTTACCACAAAAAATATCTCGTCGCTCCAATAACTCCTCACCCACAGTCCTCCGTTATGGCCTGATATAACTGATACGATCTCCGCTCCTGCGGCTGTAGCGGATGCGTTAGGTTATAGCCAGCCATTCGAGTTCGTTCCGCTACACTGAAGCCTTTCAAAAACTGAGAACTGACACAGCACTACCAGACATTTCAACAGCGAAACGGGAAGATCATACCTACAACCGTCTTTTTATACTTGCAGAGTATCAAACCGCATTGGCAAATATCAAAGACGGTGCTCTTGGTCCAGACATGATTTCGTACATCATGCTCCGTCATATCCATCCTTCGTGGCGTCAGCATTTTTGCTGGATTTATATAATAGAATCTGATCGAATCTTCTTTCCATCTATTTGACTACAGCTTTTGTAATTCCTATTCCCAAACCTGAAAAAGATCCGAAGTTGGTAGACAACCAAAGATCAATTTCTCTGACCTGTAACTCCTGTAAATTAATGGAGAAATGGTTTCAGGCCGCTTTCCCTGTTCTGGAGAGCCGTCAAGCTTTCTCAAACTTCCAATTTCTGCAAAAATCGCTCGACTGCGGACCCTTGGTAAAACTAGACCATGATATCCGGGAAGCCTTCTCAACTGGTGGAATGGTTCTTGGTGTCTTTTTTGACCTAGAAAAAGCTTATTACACGTGGAGAACTGGGATTCTCTTTAAACTCCATTCGCTTGGCTTCCGCGGACAACTTTTTTGCTAACCCACGCCTTCTGTCAAACAGACTCCATCCAGGTTCGGTGCTCTTTTATTCTGTCACGCCACTTTACTCTTGATGAAGGCGTTCCGCAGGGTGGTAGTGTTTAAGTGTACTACTATTTGCTCTTGGATTTAATGATATTGACTTCTATCCCAGCGACTGTCAATTTTTCTCTCTATGTCGATGACCTTGCAGTATACATAGCCGGTGCCAGGCTGCCTTTTCTCGAACGGCAACTTCAACTGGCTATTGAAAATATTTCACAATGGAGTAACTCCCATGGCTTCCATATTCTCTCATTAAAACCTCAGCAGTGCTTTTTAAGAAAAAAGGGAATCGAAGAACTTGCCACCTTCTTCCAGCGAACCTAACCTTATACGGTTCGCCTATTCCTGTTACTTCACAGGTCAAATTTCTAGGGCTCATTCTAGATGACTACTTAACATATGAACCACATATTAAACACCTGAAAACAACTTGTCATCGCTTACCTATTACGTCATCTCGCCTCAAAATCTTGGGGCGCTGATCGCAAGTCCCTTTTACGCCTCTACATCGCCCTAATCCTATCGAAACTGGACTATGGCTGTGCAGTGTACGGCCTGACCTCCACAACACTACTACACCTATTAGATTCCATCCAAAATGAGGCGATCCGAATCTTCACTGGAGCCTTCCAATCGTCCCCCCGGGTGAATGTTAATGCCGTTGAAACTTCCGTTCGAGAATTTTCTTGAGTCCTTTCTTTAAGATGGAGAATATTCTCGAAGATGGGTAACTATTATAAAAGAAGCCACATCACGCCTATTCGGGATCTTTCTTGATAGGCAAGCGAATGATCAGTTAGAGAATTATTATTGTATAAAATATATATCTTATAGTGTGAGAATTATTATCTTTTAGATATTTTTTTTTTGGGGGAAACATGTTTGTTGCTGATTACGAATATGATACTCAAGTTTATGATTAAGTTACTAGTACTTTTCTAGTCATTGTGGGGATGTTACATTTTTCCTGTTTAAAAGTAAAGTTTTTCTTTATCATAAAAGGAGCTTTGTTCATTTTATTAAGTATGAAT
>JABUQX010100404.1:5000-7500 GCA_015478945.1 Trachelipus rathkii
AGATTCAGTCGATAATTCGTAAAATAAATGAAAATATAAATATATTTTTCTGACGTCATTATTCTCTGTACTATTCTTTCCCTGACATGGCTGAGCAGCCATCGTAACCTTGTCCACGTACTTGTTTGGATCTAGGCCATTCTTGTCAAGAAAACAATCAGTAGCATTTGCTTTATTGTTCTTGCATCCATGGCTTCTAATAATACAAATCCGATGAATTCTTCACGAACGCACATTTCCGTCTCGTCCAAAAATTTGATTCCAATGATAATGGTAAAAAAAAAATAAAGAAAATAAAAAACAACAACTTTTTTTCGTGCCCTTACACGATTCCTGTTGATTCTTATGTAAAATGCCTCCTGAATCCGAATATGACCACCGTTTTCTGGGAAGGTGACCCCACCTATTTTTATCACTTTTTGATAATTTGGAGGGATGAAAAGGATTATTTTAGCCTTTACATTTCCTCTGAGGGGCTAGAGAGGTGAAAAGTTCTAAAACATGAACATTTGTAGCAAGGAGGTAGATTTTGGGGAATTTACCCCCTTAAATTGAAAAAAAAAAATCATTAAAAATTATGGATTTTTCCAGGTTTTTAGCCATTTTCTCACTAATTTTCTACATATTCCAGCTTCCAGCCCCCTCATCTGCCCCCCAAACAGCCTCAAATAATAAAGATATATAGCAATAATATATAGCAACAATAATAAAAATATATAGCAACAGTTCCGAAGATTCACTGTACCACGCTGGCGCTCTCAATACTTCGCGCGCATAGGTTTGCACAGGAATTTTTTCTAGACCTGACACCATTCCTGCTGATTCTTATGTAAAATGACCTCCTATTTTCCCTGCTTCATCACCCACCGTTTTCAAGGTCTCTCTCAATTTATAATTTTATGGCCATGAATTTGATTTGGAGGGGTGAAAAGATTTTAGGTGTAAAGAGTAATAAAAATAAAAGTAAAATAATAAATGTAAAAAGTTTATAATTATTTAACCTTTTACATTTATTATTTTACTTTTAATTTATTACTCTTTACACCTAAAATCTTTTCACCCCTCCAAATCAAATTCATGACCATAAAATTATCGAAAAGTGATAGAAAATAGAAAGGGGGGGCTTTCCCCCAGAAAAACGGTGGTGATTGGGGAAGGGGGGAACGGGGTCATTTCGGATTCAGAAATGTCATTTTACATGATAGGGGCCAATTTTTTCATGCAAACAGTGCAATTGTTCATTTCCAGATATATCAGATGTTTCGTCGCTAAACAAATATGTTATATGTTTTTTTGAGCGATCTACAGTGATCACGTAGTCACTTTCATAGCCAATCTATGCACAATTTCCTTTGAGGATGTGTCGGGTCCTTCAAATATAACTTGGAAGGAGAGCCGTCAATGATTTTTCAGCATTTCTCTTTTTGTGTCATACTGCATAACACCAGATTTCCTACCCACTTCCTACAGTCCATTTGTTCTTCCTCATAACTCCTGCTCTGATTTGTGGACCCAGGAACACTACCTTCTTTTTTCCGCTATACTAGGCTCAGGAGGGATTAGGGCGATTCGCTTTCTCTTCACAGTATTATAATATATATATATATATATATATATATAATAGTAATATATATATTATATATATATAATATTATATATATAATATATATATAATATATTATATATATATAATATATATATATAATATATATATATTATAATATTAGACCGGTCTAAGCTTTATTAGTAAAAGATTGTTTTTTGACTTTTCTATCGGGCCATTGGCCAAAAGTGTGCACATTAGTAAAAAAGGATCCCCTAAAAGTTTCAGCTCGATCGAAGGTGGTTAACCCGTCCCGCATTTGGCCTAAAGTTTGGGAAAATTGCATTTTTTGACCAAAATTTGCACATTTTTAGCGTTTGCCGGACAACCGTAATAGGGTGGGAAGGATAAAATAAGGGCTCATCTTAAAGCTGAGAATTAGCTTTAAAGTGAAACCTACTGTTTTTTCTCTAGGTATATAGTTCACGTCAGATCATACCTGAAATGTCAGGTCTATTTCAGGTCATGTAGGCTAAATAAGGCATCTGTTTTTTGTTGTTTTTTTTTTTTTAATTTATTACAAATTCAATCCGAAAGTGTCTGAAAATAATTTGCATTGTATTTTCAGATTGTTACCCAGTTTTTTAATTTCCAACAGAGATTTTAATTTGTATATTATGATATTTTTTTTTTTTTTATAGGTATGGCGTCCCCGTCCACTTCAACCGGTGTCGTGTTCGTGTTCGTGACCAAACAAAAATTTATTTAGTTGGATATCCTTTTCATCAAATAACAGGAAGTAACTTCCATCAAATGGCAAAAGTTTTGAAGTTAATATTTTTACAATATGCATCTATTTGGTTTGATCAGAGAAGCTGCGAAATCTAAACTCTTAAGAGCAGGTCACATTATTCGGGGCGAAAGCTAAAATCCCAACTCAGATGGCTGAAACCATGC
>JABUQX010100404.1:12500-17500 GCA_015478945.1 Trachelipus rathkii
TCAATCAGACGACGAACGACAGTAAAAGGGACAGTCAAGGTTCTACGGATGATTTCTCTCGGTGTATTGCAAGAGAATAGAGAATGTAAAGATTTTATGAAAGAAAATGACAGTTGCTATTTTGGAAGTTAATCTTAATCTGCGATATCTAAAGAAATTAATGGTCAACTCAAAGCCTTTGGCTAATATGTGAGAATCTACTGATAAAAATTTAGCAAGGTGCAAAGAAATAGTTTGACGTGACCAGAGACTATCTCAAGAATTCCAGCACACTTGTGGCACGGACGTCTGGTAGAATTTATAAAAGCGATTTTTTGTGATCGAATCGCATGAAGATGCTAAAGCGATTCTTTCTTTCATAGGAATCATACTCATTTACGAATATTTATTACTCAAAAGAAATGTGAGCACATAAAAGAGGTAAAGTGTTATGACAAAAAAATTGAATGCCTAAAGGAGAAAGTTTGCGAAATGAAAATGAAAGTAAATGAAGCAAGGAAACAGATAGAGGATCTTTAGGAGCTAAGGAAAAAACTTGAAGATGAAACTCAAAAAGTTTGTGAGTGCATAGCGCAAAGGAAAGAAAAATAGGCATGCTTCAAACAAACAAAGATTGAATATCAAGAAGCAATAAAAGAAACAGAGAAGGAAATTGAAGCCGCAAAATAAAGGATAAACCAACTGAAAGTTAAAATGGAAGATCTTATCAAGCGACTTCAGGATATCAACGCAGATTTTAAAAGAGATTCCAAACTATTAAAAGATCTTTGTCAGAAGAAGAAAGATAAAGAATGCCAATTAGAAAAACAAAAAGACTGTATTAAAAAATTACAAGAAGCTCAAGACAAACTCAAGAACTTTGAACAAGATGAAGAAAAGAAGAAGGAAAAGGCTGAACTTGAAGCGAAGATTAAAGAACAAGAAAAAGAACTTCGTCAACTTGAATGTCAGATTTCTTAGCACGATAAGATACTCACCAAATACCGCCTTACACTGAGGAATAAGGAGAAAGAATATATTTTAAAATCAAAGACAAAATGTCGTGTTAAGTAGTAATCATGAATAAATCATTTGTTTTTAAAAAAATTAGTTTTATTAGCCAATTACAACAGCAGTTGAAGAATATATTATATATTATATATATATATATATATATATATAATATATATCTTATATATATATATATATATATATATATATATATATATATATATATAGATATATCATATATGTCTATGATAGTATATATATATAAGTTTTTATATAAGCTAATATTGCTTCACTGCTGTTGTAATATTTCTAATGATATATATATATTATATTATATATATAATATATATATTATATATTATATATATATATATATAATATATATATATATATATATATATAGTATCTATCTATATTATTATATATTATACATTATATATATAAAAGCGTTAATAAGTCCGTTAATGATTTTTTTTATTAACCTCAAACGTTAATATCAATGGAAAATTTAACGACGCTAATTAACGATTTTATTGCCAAGAGTTATATATATATATGATATATATTATATAATATATATAATTATATATATATAATATAATATATATAATATATATATATATATATATATATATAATATAATATATATAGTATATATATATATATATATATATATAATATATATATTAAATATATATATATAATATATATATATATATATATTTATATAGCTTGGCAATAACTTGTTAATTAACGTCGTTAAATTTTCCTTGATTGATTAACGTTTGAGGTAATAAAAAAATTCATTAAACGGACTTGTTAAAAGCTTTTACATTTCTTGCTCCGCTAAAGCAAATCGCCGTTAATTCGAAAAATTGTAAAAAAATATAGCCTTGGGGTCATGATATTGCCGAAAAACTTTAGTTTCTAAATGATTTTACTTACAACTTACAACCGCTCCAGAGGGTTATGGACCCTGGTCAAGCGGGCCAGCACTCTTGTGAATCTACCTCTATCTTCCCTAAGACTCCATCCTCCTCAGCTCCTTCCTCACGGTAATCCATGTCTTCCTCAATTGAGTCCTCCACCGAGCTCTCTCCATCTCCTCCTAGGTCTTCCTCTTGTTTTGTTCCCTTTCAGTCTCCACTCCCATCTCTACTTGGCACACTCTCCTTCTTGCATCCTCCTCCAGGTTTTCCCCACGCACCTTCAAATCTGGCTACATCTATCTTATTCAATATAGACTTCACTCCAACCTCTTCTCTTATTCTTTCGTTTTCTCTGTCTGTCTCTTCTAGTTTTTCCCATTATCGCTCTCAACATACATCTCCGCCGACTGTATTCTATTATCCTCTCTTGTGGTCGTACTCCATGTCCTTGCCCGTATGTAAAATCGTGTTAACACACCTTCAAATATACACCTTCTTCAAACTCCAACACTCCAGTTTGTCCTATCTTTCGTATGGGATACACTGGCTCTTACGCCTCCCCGCATATTGAGCTATGCGTATTGCGATCTCTTTGTACATTCCTCTCTTTTTCCCAAAATCCACCCAAATACGTTACATTTCTTCCCACCAACTCTCTCCTCCTTCCTTCCCTACTGACCACCATGATTTCCGTCTTTCCTGCGTTTCATATCAACCGGGCTCATCTTAAACGCCTGTTCGCTAAACATATCCACTACCCTCTCAACCTGTCTCCCTCTTCGCTCCAGCAGTTCCAAGTCACCCTCATAAGCCAAAATGATATCTAGATAATTCAAATCTATTATTAATTGTTCATACATTTGTTCGGTACACAACGTAAGCCTATCAGCAACCAATGACAACCTTTAAACCAGAACCTTTTAACTTTTTAACCCTTTTGGTGCCGTATGACATGTCTCAGACCCCATTAAAATCTCCGCATTGATGACCGTGTAACGGAGTTAATCAGTCATGTTTTATGTATTTAGATTGTTAGCCAACGTTATTAGCAGTAACTATTTCTTTCATCATAGGAATATGCTTTTACTTTTTTAAAAGTATCTGGCGACATTTTTCACTAAATTTTAAATATAACTTACTGATTCTAGATTTTTAATTAGTACCCCTCACAACGTCAAAGGGGAAGTATACGCTCTGTGATCTGTATGACCATGTGCACAGAGAAGTTAGTGAAGAATGTATTAATATTAGTGATGATGAAGGCATATGCCGATTTGATGACTGTTTTATTCATAATTCAGGTCTTGGTTATTTCAGTGAGCATCTATTCCTATTTTAACTCATGTGAATTATATATATATATTATATATTATATATATATATATATATATATATAATATATATAATATATATATATATATATTATATATATATATACTATAATAGTATATAATATATATAATATAGTATATATATATAACTATGTCTTGCTAGTAACTAGCATAGACAACAGGAATAGTAAAAGGGGTTAATTCGTTTTTCTTCTTTTATTATACATAATTGCATAAAAATCTTCTCCAATAGAATAATCATTTAATTTAACACTCGACATATTTCACAATTTTTTTTTTTTTTTAATAATCAGGTTTAATGTGGAAGTTATTATATTTTTCTTCCTATTTTTTTCTTTCAATTTAATAAGTGGTGATTTTAATTTAGCCCCTTCTTCTTGCACCTGATACTTGGGGTATCATACTAAAATTTTGTTTCACCACTAAATACTAGCAAAATTATTCTTTTTTTTTAAAATTACAATTTATTTTTCTTTAATGAATTGTTATTGGGTTAATTAAGATAAATTGTCTAGAGGCGGGGAGCACAAGGCTCCCGCCTTTACAAACTGGCTCTCTTTTCAAGACTCCCGACACATTTCCAATTTATCCGGGCGTTAGATTTACCCAGAGGAACCCCACCTAGCGCCTTTACTTTAGTTCAAAATATTATGAAAGCATTATCGTTACATGTGCATATATTAAGTTTACATAAATACCCCTTAGTTGCACAAGAACAAACGTTACAATTTCCAAACACGCATTATTATAGTAAGGGGAGTGTAGCCCCCCTTACACTCCTTATATATATAATTTATATATATATATATAATAATTAGTATATATATATATATATATATATATATATAAAATATATTATAATATATAATATATATATAATATATAAATATTAGTATATATAATTATATTATATATGTCAGAGTGTGTCTAAAGCTGACATCATGTAACTCGAGAACGGTAGCACCTACAGTAAAACAAATTATATATTTGGAATCAGCGAAAAATTTCAAGGAGGGTTTTTTAATATTTTTTTTTTTTTTTTTTTTTCTTTTTTTTGCATTTAATTCGTCGAAAATATTTAAAAAAAATTTTTTATTTTTACCATTTAGGGGGGCTCGAGCCGACAGGGGACGAAAGACCCCCACGTCCAACCGGGAGACCGAGAGACCCCGACTCCTGCCATCTTTGCGGGTTACCTATGTTATTTCCCTTTAAGTTAAAGTATACAAAGTGTAAAGGAAGATAAATTATTTCTTTTTTTTTAACTTAAAGAATACCCCATGGGTAAACCGCAAAGATGGCAGGGTCGGGGTCTCCTCGACCTCTCGGCCGGACGACGGGGGGGGACTTCGTTCCCCCTCTTTCCCCTAAATGGGGAAAATAAAAAATCTTTTTTTAAATATTTCAAAATTTAAAAATCCCTCCTTGAAATTTTCCGCCTGATTCCAAATATATAATTGTTTTACTGTAGGTGGTCTGCTATTCGCGAGTTCATGATGTCGCCTGAACCCTCTGACCATATGATATAGTTATATATATATGATATATATATATATATTATATATTATATATATACTTATATATATATATATATATATATATATATATATATTATAATATATATATATATTATATATATTATATCAGACGGCGACTCCAGCACTCGTGATACCTCGTGTCAGCATGAGTTAACATATAGAACATGTACTTTAATCAAATTTTCATGACT
>JABUQX010100404.1:22500-32625 GCA_015478945.1 Trachelipus rathkii
TTTCTAACATGTACATATCGTATATTGCATTGCCATCTGCAAGAGATTAAACCGTTTTTCCTAAATTTGAAGACAATCATTATAATTTTCAAATCTCATTTTCTTTTTATAAAACGTTAACTAATAATTATTTTTCTCTAAGTTAAAGCATACTATAGTGTTTACTATTTTTTTAATAAGTTTTATTTTACATTTATACTTTGTGTTTTAAATTTTATTATTTTAATTTTATTTTTTTTCTAACTTTATTTTTATATAAGTTTTTTTTTAGCATTTATACTTTATGTTTAATTTAAGTTAAGTTTTATTTTTGCATTTACACTTTGTGTTTATTTTAATTTTTAACTTTTTAATTTTTTAATTTTTTTATTTTCTAACTTAATTTTTTAATTTTATTTTTGCATTTATACTTTGTTGTTTTAATTTTTTTATATAAGTTTTATTAGGCATTATACTTGTTAATTTTTTTAATTTTCTAACTTTATTTTATTTTTTTTTCTAATTTTTTTTTTTTTTTTTTATTTCTTTAAAACTTTTTTGTTTGTTAAATTTTTTTTTATACTTTCATGTTTATAACGTAAAATTACGTTTTTAACAATACCCTACATCAGTAAAATCACTACATCAAATCACCCACCCACCTCCACGCATCTGTGACCCTATATTGATTTATTGATCTATTGATTCAGTTCACATTTCGAGTATCATTTTATGGATAAACATAACTAAAACAAGTTCTTTATAAAAAATCACCGAATAATAGCTGACGTAACAAAGTTTTTCACATTAATAAAGCTAACATGACATCATGCTGAACTAAGAAAATAATGTACAAAGACAAACCTAACAACTTACACATGAATAAACTTTTTAACATAACAAAGTCCCACACTTAACACCAGTAAAGAAACTAACATAGCATGCAAAAACGTGGTCTATTCTTACTTTTTGAAGCATACATCTCCCATATTAAGCGTTAATCGTACAACTGACACGAGTAACATTTTAAGCAAAATTTACCACCAACATTGGTTAATTATCATGCTGGATTCAAACGAATTATACTCTATACGTAAATAATGGTTCCCATCAATAAAGCTCCACAGACTACAAGAAAATAATGTATACACGGGAAACCTGACACACACCTTAACTCGAATAAACTGTTAACCTAACAAAGTTCCATACTTGGCAATAGTAAGTAGCGTAACACAGGCACTACAAAACGTAACCCTATTCACACTTTCAAGCATGTCTCTAACATATCAATGTTAATTTACATTAACACAGTAATTAAACCAAACAAAGATTTAACGTAATCCTGAACCTACTACTTGTTAATGAACTAAGACTAAATGAACACCACACACACACCACACACACCCACAACACACACAACACGCACACACACACAACACAACACACACACAACACACACAACACATACAAAACATTACGCAATAGTAAAACCTGAAATATTTTTAGGCTTATCTCTTTTTAGGCTCCGCCCCCCTTTCAGAAAATTTCAACTCGAAACATGAAAAGGATTTTATGCTATAACCATTTACATAAAGTGATGCAATACTTATTATATTTATTAAACAAACTGGTAAATCCTGGCAAACTGCGTTCATACCAGAGGTGAATTGGCAACTCTGTATAGATTTGGGCAGCTGAGCTATATATAAAGCGGCGAGCTACTCGTTAGGGCATTCTTAATCAAGTGCTCTTACGATCAACACACTTTAAGGCACATTTAGTCAGATCCTGTTGTATCATCATCCAAGTTTTTTATATCTACACATGAGGATTTTTCAAATCAATACTTATTCAGCTAGGTAAGATTTTTTTCTTTAATATATATATAATATATATATTTTCTCATTTAAAAATGACATTGTAGTACATCTAACCAATAATTATTGATACGTAAAGTAATTAAATATATTATCAATTAAGTATAGAGGGAAAATGATATATGCACATGTCTAAAAAAATTATTCTTTTCCAGAAACGTGTTGAATATACAACCATACATTTGAGTAAAAAGCGTTCATCCTGTCGTCATCATCGCATCCCTTTAAAAATGGTATGTTGTTGTTTTGTTGTTGCTGTGGATAAATATATTTAATATAGGGAATGAGAAATACCTATGTAACTAATATAATTAATTGGTTATAATGATCCTAAAATAGCCATGAAACTTGATTTTTAATTGTTACTGTAATCATATAATAATAATAATGATTAATTATTTCCAGGCTAACGCCTTCGATGATGAAGTAACTGGTAATAAGAAGAGGAGAGATCCATATAACGGACATAAGGCACATCTCGATAGAGAACTTAAAAAATCAATGGAACGTCATACCTATGAAGTTAAGGTTTATTGACGAAAATTTTTTCCATGGACCAAGAGATCTTGGAAACTCGTTTTGAACATGGTGTAAGTGAAGTCATTGATGATTAATATTAAGAAGACTTGGAACACGATTGGGGCACGCAATGAGGGTTGGAATTAAACTTCACTTTGGGCGATGATCAGTCACCTGCGGAAATATTATGTTAATATCTAGTTACAGGGATATACTTGGACCAATATTGGGGTGAAAGAAGAATGCAATGAGACGCTTGAAGGATCATTCCAGTTCCGGTGATAAGGCGTTCCTTTTAAACAAATTTCAAAGTAGTAGCTTACTGTGGTTCATGATAGCTAAAGGCAAAGGCGATGACTGTGAAACCGATGCATTCGAGCCACAAAATCTAGTTTCAAACATCGTTACATTAGTAAAGTTCACCTAGAGAAAGGCGCGATGTAGGTTGTGCCTTTAAAGCCGTCCGCTTTTGTTTAGGAAAATAGAGAGAATTGTTGTAAAGGTCAAAAGATATATGCTTCGTGTTACAATGGAAGAATGAAGGCAAGAATATTAGCTAAAACAATGTGGTAAAATGGAATAATACAGATCTTTCATAGTAACCTGATTGTTTGAAAAAATCGAGAATATCGAAAAATGCCGTATAGTCGTATTCGGTCCTGAAGGTCAATGAGTAAAAAATACTTTATAATCCATCTAACGAGAACAGAAATGACCCTTTATACATTATAGGCCATGATGGAGTAAATCATTACTATGCTATAACAGAAGATAAGTTAAAGTTATGTTTTGAGAATACCAAGAAAAAGAATAAATATATGAACGGTATCTTTTGCACTTATTGTTACACTTTCAACAGTAATAATATTGTACATAAATTAGACTGTGAAATTATGGATGTAGACAGTGCCTAACGATAAGTGTCAAGGCTATTGATCACGATGGTAATTTCCATGAAATGTCGTGAATGTATCGTGAATTTTAAGTAATGCATTTTGTTTAAAAAAAACATCAAGATAATAATACGTGCAAAGAAATTAAGAATTTGTACACCTGCCTTGTGCAACAATAAAGGCTGATCGCCCAAGGGTAATTTCAAACTACGATTGCACAAAAGCTTATTGCAAAACATGCAGTACATTATATGAGCCCAAAGAAGACGAATATCATATATGCTACTTACATGAAAAAGGAAAATTAAAAAGAAGAAGGATCAACTGGTCGGTGATTTATACTGTTCTATGAAATCGAGAACATCCCAGGAAGAAATAAAGGATATGACGATAAGGAAGTAAGAATAATCGAATGCATCTTATTTCCTGTATGCAGATGATATGCCGAAATGGTGTACAGAATCAAGGAAGGGACAAGTATGTACACAATTGTGGGCCCAAGAACAGAAATATTTAAACTAGAGACCGAAAAACGCCTGTAATCATTATACACTTCCTGATGGAAAGTTTTCAAAGAGGAGATCCTAAAGTCCAAAAGTAATTGTGCAGGCAATAATGGCGGAAAAATTTTGATCATCAGTTCGTATATGCATCATTACTGACACAGACGACCAAGTTCAGATTCTATCAGCAGAGTCCTATTAAAAAGAGGCAAGAAAATAATTTCAATGGGCTCTAATGGCAATATAATGTTTAGAGACACATTGCTTTTCACACCATGTGCGTTGAAAAACATGCCTGAATGTATGGGTATTAATGATAAAGAAATTTCCAAGGGTTTCTTTCCCTATACATTTTTAAATGAAGATACGTTGAGTTATAAAGGATCTATTCTGATACGAAATTCTTCGAAGTAGATAAAATGTCAACAGACGAAAAGCTAGAATTTGAAGAGTACTATAATAAATTTATAGGTAAAGAATACAATATTTATGAAGAATGTGAAAAGTATTGTACCCAAGATGTTAATATACTAAGAAAATGTTTTGAGAAGTTTAGAGGTAGCTTCATTAAAGAGTTTGATATAGATTGTCTAGATACAAATACAACAATTGCATCTTTATGCTTACATTATAAAAATGTGTTTATGCTGATGAAAAATTACTAATGTCCTAGGTCGAGAGAACCCTAAACCTTTCACCTACGAAGCAATTCGCTGGCTTATGTATCAAGAAAAATTGAACAATATAGACATAAGGCATGCTCGTAACGGTGGAGAGAAAGGGTTTAAAATTAAGAACAAGTGGCTTTACCCTGATGGGTTTGGTTATGTAAAAGGAGTGAAAACTGCGTTCCTATACCATGGTTGTGCATGGCATGGACATAAAGATTGCAATAAAGGAAAAGGGATGTTGCATAACGTATCGGCTGTTGACCGCTACAATCTCACCATGAAACAGGAAGATAGGTATAAAGAAGCAGGGTTTAATGTAGTACGTGTTTGGGAATGTGAATGGAAGGTCAAAAGACCCAAATCATTCAAGATCCTGCTCATCCCGATGAAAACATAAGCATTAGCGAACTATATTCCAACGCTTAAGGCAATGATGTTGTTACACCAGACTCATAATAGACATGTATTGTTTGAGCCGCACCTGAACCCATTCGTACATTACACCACACAACTAAAGGACAGAAGAATCATGTATTTAGACGTATAGCATCGCTTACCCTTATGTTCAGAAAAGAATGAAATACCCCTTGTGGTCCCCCTGAAAAACTAATAGGTGATAAAGTACCAGACTATTGAATCATTTAAGAATGGTATCAATGATAAATACTTCGGTGTAGCTTACGTTAAGATTCTTCCTCCTCAAGACTTATACATCCCCGTCCTCGGCTAAACGAACCAAAAAAACAAATATAATTTTTCCCTCTATAGTAAATAATTGATTGTTGAAGAAAATGGTACTAGATGCACAATGAAAATGAACGTGCTATTGAAGGTGTATACACAACACCTGAAATTCAGTTAGCATTAGAGATGGGGTACGAAATAATTAAAATATTTGAAGTTTGGTCGTTTAAAGAGAAGGAGTTTTTTATTTGAAGGATATGTGAACCACTTCTTAAAAATAAAGACAGAGGCATCAGGACCACCAAATAATATTCACGAAGACGATCCTGATTACGAGGAAAAACTTAAAGAGTTTGTCCGTCTTTTCAGAGAAAAGGAAGGTGTCGAACTTGATATTAACAATATCAAGAAAAACCCTGGGATGAGGTTCATTGCAAAATTATGCCTCAATTCTATTTGGGGAAAATTTGCTCAAAATACGCCTACAAGAGGTGATGTAGTAGTACTAGTGATAAACAAGTATGGGAACTAATCAATCAATGTGACAATGAAGTCACTAGCGTTATTCCAATAGGCTGTAAATATGTTGTAACAGTTGTCAAAAATGCACTAGCCGAACGCATGTCAACTGCTACAAATATTCCTCCTATCGCATCGTTTACGACTGCTTATGCACGTATAAAATTATACGAGCTACTTAACAAAGTCAAACAAAGGGCATTGTACTGCGATACAGACTTTTGTATTTTTGTCGCTGGAGAAAACCGAATGAATTTATTGGAAACAGGAAACTTTTTTTTAGGTTTGACACTAACAGATGAATAGGCCCCAAATACGGTTCTGAGGCAATACGCTGATCTCCTTTGTGTGTACGGAACCTAAGCTCTTAGTGCTGTTAGAATACAGAACTGCAGAAGGAAATATAAAATATATTGTAAAAGCCAAAAGGTCTTACAATCAATAAAGATACAAAGGATACATTAATTTGAAAATTGTTAAAGTTAAACGTATGAATCGTCTTTGCTCCTGAAATTAGCTAAGGTCCACGATGAGTTCATTGGTACCATGATATTAAACATGATGGTTACAAGTGAAGGCAATGAATGAAATACAAATTTGAAATGCTGAAAAGATGATGTACGCAGACGAATAGACCATAACCCATAAAAAAAGAAGCTGCGCACGAATAGAACGATCCACAGAACCTAATGCTTAATTTACACCGGAAGTAACGAGGAGGGTTAATGTGTTAAGTGGTGGCCTAATATAGACTTTTCAGCTGGGAATATGGAGGTGTACGGTAGAATTGTTTGTCTGGGTACTAAATGGTTCCCCAACACACAACCGTAAGGAATCTTATTAAAAAAAATTATGTCGCACTGCATCTAATGGTTATACAGGTACATTAATTTCCATTTTAAATATTATAATATTTATCTATGGTCTAATGTATAATGTTTAATGTTTTCCATGTACAAATATTCTGAAATAATAAAGCGTTAAAATAATAAAACGTAAATAATAAAGAATATTTTTTAAAATATCCTAAATAAAACAAATCCTTTTCATGTTTCGAGTTGAAATTTTCGAAATTTTCTGAAAGGGGGCGGAGCCTAATAAAAAGAGATAAACCTAAAAATATTTCAGGTTTTACTATTGCGTAATGTTTTGTGTGTGGTGGTGTGTGTGTGGGTGTGTGTGTGTGGTGTTTGTGTGTGGGTGTGGTGTGTGTTTCTGTGCGTTTGGCATTTATTCTTAGTTGTATGTTTAGAAGATATGTTGAAAAAGTCGGTGAATAAGGTTAACGGTTTTTGTATGCTGTGTTAGCTACTTAGTGATTGCCAAGTATGGAACTTGTTAAGGTTTAAACAGTTTTTATCGAGCTATTAAGGGTGTCAGGTTTCCCGCTCTAATCATTATTTTCTTAGTTCATGTTAGCTTTATTGATGGGGGGAAACCTTATTACGTTCGACGTATATTCGTTTGATCCAGCAATGATAAATTAACACAATGTTGTGGGTAAATTTTTGCTAAATGTTACGGTGTCAGTGTAAAGATTAACGTTAATATGGTAGATGTATGCTTCAAAAAGTAAGCATAGACACGTTTTGCAATGTAATGTTTATTTTCTTTAAACTGGTGTTAAGGTGTGGGACCTTTGTTTAATGTTAGACAGTTTATTCATGTGTAAGTTGTTAGGTTTGTCTTTGTACATTATTTTCTAAGTTCAGATTGATATGTTAGCTTTTATTAATGTGAAAACTTTGTTACCGTAGCATATATTGTTTGATTTTTGTATAAAGAACTTTGATTTATGTATGTTTAACCATAAAGGACACTTGAAATGTAATTGAATCAAAGATCAATAATCAATATAGGTCACAGAATGGTGAAAGGTGGGGTGGGTGGTGTTGGATTTAGTGTTTACTGATTAGGGTATGTAAAAAACGAAATTTTTTACGTTATATATAACATGAAAAGTATAAAAAAACTTTTAACAAAACAAAAAGTTTTAAAGAAATAATACAAAAAAGAAAATAGAAAAAATCTTTAAAAGATTTATTAAAAAATTCGAAACAAATTAAACAAAGTATAATGCCTAATAAAACTTATATACAAATTTAGCTTTCGCCTAATACAAATCAAAACTTATAAAAAATAAGTTCGAAAATTAAAAAAATTAAAAAATTAACAAGTTAAAAAATTAAAAATAACAACAACAGTTTAAATCAAAAATAAAAGCTTTAACTAAAATTAAACATCAAAGTATAAATCTAAAACAGGGAAATAAGAATTGGTTTAGCAAAGAATATGATTGAAAAATTCTACTTTTAAAATACCCAAAAATAAACGTAAAATAAAACTTATAAAAAAATATGTAAACAATATATGTATGCTTTAACTTTTAAGAAAAAAATATATATATTAGTTAACGTTTAAAAAAGAACATGGCAGATTCTGGAAAAGTATAAATTGTTAGTCTTACAACAATTTAGAAAACGGGTTTATCCTGCAAGTGCCATATGCCCATATACGAGTATGTACATTGTTAGAAAGATAGCAGTTTGTAAACAGTAAGATCCTTGTAATTATTAAACTGAATGTTTACCTAACTAAACAACCGCAACTGCGGCTCCAGCACGGTGACAATAACCATACACCTGAAAACTCCTTCTCATTCTTCTTCCATCCTCCTTTCTTCCTTTCTTCTTTCTTCTTCTTCCTCTGTTTGCATTCCATGCTCGTTTCTTCTTCTTCTTTTTTTCAGAAGGGACCCCCTCCGGCCGGGGTCCCCCTGGACATCCGAAACCGAATCCCGACTCCGACTCCGTCCGAATCCGTTTTCCATACTCCGTCTGCCGTCTACGACTCCAGACTCTCACCCAGCCTCGCCAGTTTCAGTCTTTCTCAAGATCATTTTTTTAATTTTTTGTGGGGCACGCTCGCCCCCCTTGCCAGGGGAGACCGCAGAGAACATTTAATCCTCGTCTCCGACGAGATTACGCCATCATATAACTACTCACATCCAAATTTCACTCAGATACGTTAAGCCTAACATTGTTTTTCAGAACGAATTTGACCTTGGCGCTAAGGGGGTAGCACCTCCTTAGGGGTGACCTACGGGTACCAAAACTCGCATGTGATCAGTTGTATCACCATACAAGGAACAGAAGCCTAGTTTGAAGGCGATAGCTCTATTCATTCATATCTTTGTCGTGTGTGTATGTGTGTGTGTGTGAATGCGTGAGCGGCGCGCGTTAAATAAAAATAATACAAACAAACATAGACAAACCTTCGGTTTTGTCTGTTTGTCGGATTGATAGCCTTCGGCTGTCAATTTCCTCATATAACCCTATATATAGTCTCTATTCATTTCATATAGAAAAAGGTCCTCGGGACTTGGAACACTTATACAGCGATTAATCGAATGTCAATTATTGTAATTATTTTCTCTTTCGATTACACATTTTTCTTGTGTTATAAGACAACCAGAGCACGTAGATAAGACGATCTTTAAAGATCGATTTAGGCGGTAATCGGATCACGATAATCGATATGGAACCATCAAAATTGATCTACCGATCATTTGAAACCTTCTAGGAACCAAAAAAGCCCCTTTGGGGGGGCTCCGCCCCCCTTTTGGGGCTTAAAACCCTTGAGTTCAGGCTCAGAACCTCGGAAGTCGGTCTTCCAGACTTAAATTCTGTCTCAACGACCTTGAAACCTAACCTTGACACGTTAAGCTTGAAAAGCCCAATGTTGCAAATGTTGCTGTGCAACATTTGCAACATTTGCTCAACTCTGGCTGTGACCTGAAAACCGTCAGTTGTTCCCTCCCTATTCTACTATATATATATATATATATATATATATATATATATATATATTATTATTATATATATAATATATATAATATATATAATTATATATTATAATATATATATAATATATATAATAATATATATATATATATATATATATATATATATATATAATATATATATATATATATTTTTATTCAAACTTCCAAAGAGTAAAACATTTGCATCCGCATCTCATCTACTTTAAAGATCCGCATCCGCATCCGATTCCGCATCTCATCTATTTTAAGATCCGCATCCGCATCCCGCAATCCGCAAACAGGTCAATTTTTTGACATCCGTCCATCACTAATACTATATATATTTATATATATATATATATATATATTATATTATATAATACTATATATATATATAATTATATATTATATATATATATATATATTATATATATATATATATAATATATATATAATATACTATGAACTCCTGTCCTTTAAAGGATTTTAACCGAATATATAATCGAACCAACGAGGTAATGCGACTTTCTTCGAATATTTCAAGGCAATCGAGCTTCAGAGCTTGCCCAAACCAAAGTATTTTTTTTTTAACTAAAGGAAGACCCAAGGGTAAATCGCAAAAATGGAAAGAGTCAGGGTCTCTCGGCTTCAGCGGGG
>JABUQX010100405.1:5000-7500 GCA_015478945.1 Trachelipus rathkii
TATACGTAGGAGATAAAACAGAAGGTAAATGAAACAGTTGGAAGGAGGAATGAAATGGGGATTTATAAGGGAATAGGAAGCTCTTCTGGAAGGAAGCGCGAAAAGTTTAGAATGAGATAAGGGGAATCTGCCTTAGAATAATGAATAGGGATGGTGCTTTGTAACTGATGAAATGGGTGTGAAAGGGAGTGTGGAAAGAACACTTCGAAAATCTGGACAACATAAGCAGTAATGAAGAGGTGATAGTGAATGTGTGTGGGTTTGATGGTGAAGAAAGGAATAGGTATTTTGGGGATGCGGTTATTAGTAAGGAGGGAGGTAATGGTAGAGTGAGAAGTTTGAAGAATGGTAATCTGCGTATAGATGAATTACTGGTGTCAACATTAATCAAGAACGGAGGCGAGATGGTGATTTGATTTGGATTTTGGAAGTTGTGTAATAAAGCGTTTATAGAGGTTATAGTTCCAAGGGATTGGAGAGAGCGGTAATTAGTCTTATATAAGGGTAAGGGAGATAAGGGGAACTGTAGAAATTATAAGGGGGAATAAGTTTATTGAGTGTTGTAGGGAAGGTATAAGCTGGTATTTTTGGTCGAAAGAGTGCGTCGAGTGACTGAAGGCTGATTGGTGGAGAAACAAGGTGCGTTTAGGAGTGGTAGAGGATGTGTGGATAAATCCTTTACATTGAAACAAATGATTGAGGAAAAAATGAGGGAGAAGAAGAATAAATTGTATTTAGGTTTTATGGGATTTGCAACAGGCGTATGATGAGTTAATAGGGAAGGTTTATGGTAGGTGTTAGTGAATTATGGTGTTGGTGGTAGGCTTCTGATGGAATCAAAAGTATGTATGAAGATATTGAAGCTGTGTAAGGATAAATGGTGTCAATGGTGATTGGTTAGGATTAACAGCGGAGTAAGACGGGATGTGTTAGTCTCCTTGGTTATTTCAATTTGTATATGGATGGGGTTATGAAGAATTCGAGGTGGGGATGGCAGGAATGGTGTTAGAATGGTGGAGAATGGAGATTGAGTGGAGGGTGCCCTACCTATTATAGTTCGGATGATTTGGTTCTGTGTGGTGAATCTGATGAGAGTTTGAGAGGATTGGTAGAGAGATTTGGCAGGGTGTGTAAAAGGAGGGCTTGAAAGTAACGTTGGATAGAGTAGGTTATGGTTTAATGAAGTGAAGAGCACTCATCGTGTGAAGAGTTTGCATTTAATGTTAGATGGTGAAGCGGCTGGAACAAGTGTCTGAGTTTTTAAATATTTAAGGGTATATGTGGATGAGAAGGGGACGGACGATGCAGAGTGTAAGTAGGAAAGAGTTGTGAATGGCAGGAAAGGTGGCTGGTTGCAATTAAATCGTTGGTGAATGTAAAGGGGACTAAGTCTTGAGGTGCTAGGGTCTTACAATAGGGTATGTTGTTACTGTGTTATTGTATTAGTAGTGAGACCTATGGTCTGGAATAAGAATATAGATCTAAAAGTTCAATGTGTTAGATGGACAATCTTAGGGGTGTGCTAGTTGTGAGAAGAATTGATAAAGAGAGAAATGAACGTATTAGAGGTTGTGTGGGTGTGAAGAAAGGGGTAAATGAGAGAATAAATGAAAGTAATGTTGAGATGGTGTGGTCATATGGAAAGGATGAATGATAGTCGGTTGGTTTAAGCGGATGTATAGTTGGCGAGTGTGTTGGGACCGACGGCTGGAGACCGAAGAAAAAGTGGATTGAGTCCAGGAAAACGAATGTTTGAAGGAGAAAATCTGAGTCTGGTAGAGGCGGAGAAGAAAGGTGTATGAAGAGTGATGGCGGGGGATTGTGAGCGTATGGTTTGTGGCCACTTTGCAAGGGATGAACCCTTACCTTGACGATCTACCATAGTGAGGGTCCACCGCTGTCCCATGAAGCTTTAGGGTGGATTTTCTTAACTGCGATGAGTTCTCACTATTAAATGGTACTGAGGGGGCGGTAAGGCTTGGCTTTCTTTTCGACTCATGTCATGTTCTTCCTAACTGCTTTTCTTTTCCGATGCTCGTTACGCACCTTACTCCAATTCTTGGGAAAAAGAAGCAGATAAAGAAGAAGATAAAGAATAAAGATATATATATATATATATATAATAGTGTTTAAATAAAATTAAATTTTTATTATCGTATATCTTATATATATATATTATATATATTAATAAATATATATATATATATATTATATATATATATATATTATGATATAATATATAATATATATATTAATATACTATAATATATATACGTGTAATTAACATTTTCTCCATTTTTTAAATAAGACGAATGCGTCTTGTCTTTTTGGAAGCATAGTTGTTGATCACTTGATCAATAAATTCTTCTGTTGGCTCTTCATCACCTTCAATGGACACTTTAACACAGGAATGTAAAGTTTCTTGTCCCATACGATTCCTGAGCTTTGTCATTATCCTATTCATGGTGCTGAAAGATCGTTTCACACTGGCAGTTGAAAT
>JABUQX010100405.1:12500-28381 GCA_015478945.1 Trachelipus rathkii
ATCATACATACTTTGATTCCATTCAGAAGCCTACCACCAACACCATATATCACTACCTGCCATAGAGCTTCCCTATTAACCCTATCATACGCCTGTTGCAAATCCATAAAACCTAAATACAATTTATTCTTCTTCCTCATTTTCTCAGTCATTTGTTTCAATGTAAAGATTTGATCCACACATCCTCTACCACTCCTAAACACACCTTGTTCTTCACCAATCAGTCCTTCAGTCACTCGACGCACTCTTTCGACCAAAATACCAGCATATATCTTCCCTACAACACTCAATAAACTTATTCCCCTATAATTTCTACATCTCCCTTACCCTTATATAAGGGTACTATTACTGCTCTCCTCCAATCCCTTGGAACTATACCCTCCATAAACGCTTTATTACACAACTTCCAAATCCAATCAATCACCATCTCGCCTCCGTTCTTGATCATTTCACCAGTAATTTCATATATATATATATATATATATATATATATATATATATATATATATATATATATATATATATATATATATATATATATATATATATATATATATATATATATATATATATATATATATATATATATATATATATATATAATATATATATATATATATATATATATATATGAAATGGATGTGAGGGGAGTGTGGAAAGAACACTTCGAAAATCTGCACAATATTAACAGTAATGAAGAGGTGATAGTGAATGTGTGTGGGTTTGATGGTGCAAGAAGGAATAGGTATTTTGGGGATGAGGTTATTAGTAAGGAGGAGGTAATGGGTAAGTGAAAAAGTTGAAGAATGGTATGGTAAATCTGCAGGTTTAGATGAAATTACTGGTGAAATGATCAAGAACAGGCGAGATGGTGATTGATTGGATTTGGAAGTTGTGTAATAAAGCGTTTATGGAGGGTATAGTTCCAAGGGATTGGAGGAGAGCGGTAATAGTACCCTTATATAAGGGTAAGGGAGATAAGGGGAACTGTAGGAATTATAGGGGAATAAGTTTATTGAGTGTTGTAAGGAAGGTATATGCTGGTATTTTGGTCGAAAGAGTGCGTCGAGTGACTGAAGGACTGATTGGTGAAGAACAAGGTGCGTTTAGGAGTGTTAGAGGATGTGTGGATCAAATCTTTACATTGAAACAAATGATTGAGAAAATGAGGGAGAAGAAGAATAAATTGTATTTAGGTTTTATGGATTTGCAACAGGCGTATGATAGAGTTAATAGGGAAGGTTTATGGCAGGTGTTAGTGATATATGGTGTTGGTGGTAGGCTTCTGAATGGAGTCAAAAGTATGTATGACGATAGTGAAGCGTGTGTAAGAATAAATGGTGTCAATGGTGATTGGTTTAGGATTAACAGCGGAGTAAGACAGGGTTGTGTTATGTCTCCTTGGTTATTCAATTTGTATATGGATGGGATTATGAAAGAATTCGAGGTGGGGATGGCAGGAAATGGTGTTAGAATGGTGGAGAATGGAGATGAGTGGAGGGTGCTCTACCTATTATATGCGGATGATTTGGTTCTGTGTGGCGAATCTGAAGAGAGTTTGAGAGGATTGGTAGAGATTTGGCAGGGTGTGTAAAAGGAGGGGCTTGAAAGTAAACATGGATAAGAGTAAGGTTATGGTTGTGAGTGAGGACACTCCTCAGTGTGAAGTTATGTTAGATGGTGAGCAGCTGGAACAAGTGTCTGAGTTTAAATATTTGGGGTATATGTTGGATGAGAAGGGAACGGATGATGCAGAGTGTAGTAGGAAAGTTGTGAATGGCAGGAAGGTGGCTGGTGCAATTAAATCGTTGGTGAATGTAAAGGGACTAAGTCTTGAGTGTGCTAGGGTTTTACATGAGGGTATGTTGTTACCTGTGTTATTGTATAGTAGTGAGACTATGGTCTGGAATAAGAAATATAGATCTAAAGTTCAATGTGTTCAGATGGACAATCTTAGGGGTGTGCTAGGTGTGAAAAGAATTGATAAAGTGAGGAATGAACGAATTAAGTGGTGTGGTGTGAAGAAAAGGGTAAATGAGAGAATAAATAAAAGTTTATATTGAGATGGTTTGGTCATATGGATGGGATGAATATGATAGCCAGTTGGATTAAGAAAATTTATAAGTGGCAGTGTGTTGGAAACTCGACCGGCAGGAGACCAGAAGAAAAAGTGGATTGAGTCAGTAAACGAATGTTTGAAGGAGAGAAATCTGAGTTTGGTAGAGGCGAGAAGAAAGGTGTATAACAGGAGTGAATGGCGGGGGATTGTGAGGGGGTATGGTTGTGGCCCACCTTGGCCAAGGGATGAACCCTTACATTGACGATCTACCATAGTGAGGGTCCATCGCTGTCCCATGAAGCTTTAGGGTGGATTTTTCTTACTGTGACGATGGTCCTCACTAATTAATGGTACTGAGGGGGCGGTAAGGCTGGGCTTTCTTTTCGACTTGTGTCATGTTCTTCTACTGCTTTTCTTTTCCGATGCCCGTCGCGCACCTTACTCCCATTCTTGGGAAAATATAAGGAAGATGAAGAAGAAGAAGAAGAAGATATATAATATATATATATATATATATATATATATATAAATATATAATATCGAAGCATATATATATATATATATATATATATACACGGTATAAATATACAATATATATATATATATATATATATATATATATATATATATATATATATATATATATATATATATATATATATATATTTTTAGGCTTCTCTTTATAACCCTGATAATCCTGGAATCAGCAAAGAAATGTTTCAATTGTCAGTGAACCTCATTGAGTGTTTGGATGATTTAGAACGAGAGATAGAGAAAATAAAATACCCTAATTACCCAAATGACAGGTTTGTTATATACAGAGGTGGGCACGATCCGTTACTCTGTTACTCCGTTACTAACGGAACTAGTTTTTTCAGTAACGGAGTAACGGACTCGTTACTTTTTCTTTCATGTAACGCTCCGAATAAGTTCCGTTATTTTTTTCTCCGTTACTTTTCAGTCCGTTACATTTTGTTCGATGTTCTTTGAATGTTGATAGTCAATTGACCACCCCGATCAAGCTAAAAAATACTTTTATAATATATATATATATATATATATATATATATATATATATATATATATATATATATATATATATATATATATATATATATATATATATATATATATATATATATATATATATATAATTGGCAGTACCTGGAAGAGAAAACACTCTATTAGGCAGGTTTCAAAATATATATATATGTAACTAACTTAACATATACTCTTATATGCTAATATATATATATATATATATATATATATATATATATATATATATATATATATATATATATATATATATCCACCCCGATCAAGCTAAAATATTTATATATATATATAGCTAACGAAAACATCGAAAACATATTTTAATAATTATAATACGTACCTATTTATTTGTATGAAAAGCTTGTTTACATTATTTTTACCAAATACTTAATTTTAAATCACATTCCAATTGAGTAATTTCTTAGGCCTATCATTTTTTTAAAATAGAACTGTCGTTTTATAGATAAGTTTTTAAAGCGTTTTTTCTTTAATATAAAATATACACTTACTCCATTATGCATTATTTCACTTAATTTTATGTATATAATGCTAAATACCACTTAAATAAAGTTATATAAAATTAATATTCTATATCAGAACAATCAGACCCATTCGATACAAAAATTTCAAAGAAACTACCCCAAGCCACATATTTCGTACACATTTACGGGAAGAGAACGAAAGATTTCATATATATTATCGATTATTTTATCGATTATTATAGGTAGGACAGACTAGCCCGCTACCTTATAAGTTGACGTAAAAAATGACGTCATTCGTCCGCCCGGTGTAAAGAGTTTTACTTCTAAGATCAGAGTAGGAGCGAGAATTTCTAAATGAATTCAATTATTATTATAGCTATTATTATTGTGGTTGTTTATCTTTTAATATATGATGCAAAATAACTTCTTTTTTAACTTTTATATAAAATTTTAATAATTTAGTATACTTTTACAATTTAATTTCAATTATTTAAAACTAAAAAATATTGGGTGAGAGATATCCACCGTCCATACCAATATATATAAACCCTAAATATATATATATATATATATATATATATATATATATATATATATATATATATATATATATATATATATATATATATATATATATATATATATATATATATATATATATATATATATCTTCTATTTTGCTCATTTTGGAATTTGCATAGAACAATGAATAGGGGTTGTGCTTTCGTAACTGATGAGATGAATGTGACTAGAGTGTGGTGGGAACACTTCGAAAGCAGTAATAAAGAGGTGATAGTGAATGTGTGTGAGTTTTGATGGTGCAAGGAATAGGTATTTTGGGCATGAGGTCATTAGTAAGGAAGAGGTAATGTGTAGAGCGAGAAAATTGAAGGGTAGTAAATCTGCAGGTATAGGTGAAATTACCAATGAAAGATCAAGAACGAGGCAGAGATGATGATTGATTGGATTTGGAAAAGTGTAACAAGAAATGTTTATGATTGAAACTATTTCGTGGATTGCAGAATATTAATAGTACCCATATATAAGGGTAAATGAGATAAGGGTAACTGTAGGAATTATAGGAAAATTAGTTTATTAAGTGTAGTAGGAGGAAATATATACTTATATTTGGGTCGAAAAGAATACGTCGAGTTACTGAGGACTGATTGCGAGAAGAGCAAAGGGTGGCTTTAGAAGTGGTAGAGGATGTGTGGATCAAATCTTTACATTGAAAAAAATGATTGAGAAAATGAGGGAGGAGAAGAATAAATTGCATTTAGGTTTTTTGTATTTGCAAACAGGCGATTAATAGGGAAGCTCTATGGCAGGTGTTATTGATATATGGTGTTGGTGGTAGCTTCTAAATGGAATCAAAGAAGTATATATATATGACGATAGCAAAGCGTGATAGAAGAATATATGGGTTGAAAGGAGTTGTTTTAATATTAGTAGCGAGTGAGGCAGGGGATAATACTATGTCTCCTTGGTTATTCAATTTGTATATGGATGGGGTTATGAAAGAATTGGGGTGGGATGGCAGGGGATGGTTTAGAATCAGGGTTGTGAGTCGTTTCAAATTTTCAGACTCCGAATCAGCTCGACTCCACCTCTTCAAATTACCGACTCCGACTCCACTCTCTTCAAAATTACCGACTCCCTCCGCGACTCCGACTCCGACTCCACAATCTCGGTTAGAATGATGGAGAATGGAAGAGAGTGGAGGATGCCCTACCTATTATATGCGGATGATTTGGTTTTGTGTGGCGAATCTGAGAGAGTTTGAGAGGATTGGTAGAGAGAGATTTGGCAGGGTGTGTAAAAGGAGATGTTTGAAGGTAAACGTAGATAAGAGTAGGGTCATGGTTGTGAGTGAGGACGGTCCTCGGTGTGAAGTTATATTTAGATGGTGAGCAGCTGGAACAAGTGTCTGGGTTTAAATATTTCGTATGTTGGATGAAAAGGGAACGGATGATGCAGAGTGTAGTAGGAAAGTTGTGAATGGCAGGAAGGTGGCTGGTGCAATTAAATCGTTGGTGGATGTAAGTGATCGTTAAAATCTTGGAGTGCGCTGAATCTTACATGGGGTATGTTTTGTAATAATAGTAATGTTAAAATTTAATATACAAACCAAATAAATTGTCTAAGATACCGTAATTAATGTCATGTTGAAGAAGCTAAAGTAACGAATATGTACTAGATATTTGCTAAAAACTGGAATAACCACTAACGCAACTACTTTCGAGTAACGGGTAACGAAAACGGAACTACTTACAGGCGCATTCTTTTTCTAGTTTTTATATATATATATATATATATATATATATATATATATATATATATATATATATATATATATATATATATATATATATATATATATTATATATACTCTTATATATATATATATATATATATATATATATATATATATATATATATATATATATATATATATATATATATATATATATATATATATATATATATATATATATATATATATATATATATATATAGTATATATATATATATATATATATATATATATATCTCTCTCTATATATCTATATATATATAAGTCGAAAGCCCAGCCTTACCGTCCGCTTTATACCTATTGGTGATAAGTGAGAACTCGTCGCAGTCAGAAAAATCCACCCTAGAGCTTCACGGGACCGCGACGGACCCTCACTATGGCATCTCGCCAATGTAGGGTTCATCCCTTGGCCCAGGTGGGCCACAACATACCCCTCACAAAACCCCACCATTCACTCTTATTATGCACCTTTCTTCTCGCCTCTGCCAAACTCACATTTCTCTCCTCCAGACATTCGTTTACTGACTCAATCCTCTTTTTCTTCGGTCTCCCAGCCGGTCGATTCCCAACACACTCACCAGTATACATCCGCATAACCAACCGACTATCATTCATCCTTTCCACATGACCAAACCATCTCAACAGTACTTTCATTTATTCTCTCATTTACCCCTTTCTTCACACCACACAACTCTAATACGTTCATTCCTCATTTTATCAATTCTTCTCACACCTAACACGCCCCTAAGATTGTCTATCTGAACACATTGAACCTTTTATTCCAGACCATAGTCTCGCTACTATACATTAACACAGGTAACAACATACCCTTTATGTAAGCACTCAAGACTTAGTCCCTTAACATCCACCAACGATTTAATTGCACCAGCCACCTTCCTGCCATTCACAACTTTCTTACTACACTCTGCATCATCCGTTCCTTTTTCATTGTTCCAGCTGCTCACCATCTAGCATAACCACACATTTATATATATATATATATATATATATATATATATATATATATATATATATATATATATATATATATATATATATATATATATATATATATATATATATATATATATATAACAATAATATATATAGTTAAATATATATATATATATATATATATATATATATATATATATATATAACATATATATATATATATATATATATATATATACAATGCTATATATATATATATACACATATATATATATATATATATATATATATATATATATATATATATATTTAGAGGAGCTGTTCTTATGTTTGTTCCTGGTCTGTATGAAATAGAAGCTATTACTGAACTTTTGAGACTCGGAGCAAAACAACGACAGTGAGTTATGTATATTTTTATCTTTTCTTTTCTTAAAATTGAATCCCTAAAACTTTGACAGTCTTTGCCAAAATATTCCTGAGCTACAATAGTTTGATTTTCGTAATTTAATGTGGTTCTTAAAGATCCAGCAGAAGCAGCTTAAAATATTTATCATATTACATAGTACATTTAATTTAATATTTCTACTGTAATGAAATATATATATATATATATATATATATATATTATTATTAATTTTTATATATATATATATTTTCTCAATTAACTCTCTCACCAAATATATATATATATAGTTTATATATATATATATATATTATTAATGTATGTATTATTACTATTACTATTACTATTATCTATATACTTTTAATTTTAAACATGCTATTTTTGTCCCCATAGTTTTTGCCATTTGGTTTCATTTTATTTATTAAAAAAGATATTACAATAACTAATTTTGAGCTTCACAAAAATAGGAAAAAATAGAATTTATAATAAAATTTATTATTATTATTATTATTATTATTATTATTATTATTATTATTATTATTATTATAAAAACATTTCAAATGTGCGCGAGCGTTGCAGTGTAAACTTACTCACGCGAAGGCGAGTAAATTGTTACACAGCAATGCTCGCACAGTTTATTTTATTTTTTATTTTATTTCTTAATTTTAATTTTTTTGTATTTTTATTTTATTTTATCTTTTTATTATATTCAAATATATATATATATATATATATATATATATATATATATATATATATATATATATATATATATATATATATTATATATATATATATATATATATATATATATATATATATATTGGGGTCCCCTTTAGGAGGTGCTGAACCCTAAAACCTTGGAAATAGACGTAGAAGGCTAAAATTTGGTGAGTGGATAGAAGAGAACGAATGAAATAGATTACTGATGTTAAATTAAGTGCCTGAGCAAAAAAGCACACTATTATTTAGTAATATAGTATTAATTATATTTACCACGCACATATGTGCCGTGAGCGAAGTGAGCAAAGCGACAATGCGAGTGTAGCTCGCTTTTCAGGCAAGCTTGAACGCTCGCGGTCCAGCATCGCGTAGCGACGTTGCTTTATTATTATTATTATTTTTATTATTATTATTATTATTATTATTATTATTATTATTATTATTATTATTATTATTATTATTTTTTTTATTATTTTTACACAGATTGGGGGCGAGGTGCTGGCTTTACACCAGGAACAGAAAGGAGTAGAAGAACATATTCCAAGTCAAGAAAGCCCCCCCTTACCGTCCCCTCCATACCCTTAAGTGAGAACTCGTCCAGAGTCAGAAAAATGCATTCTTTGGCTTCACAAGACTACGACAGACCCTCACTATGGTATCTCGTCACTATGGAGTTCATCACCTGGGCAAAGCCCACAACCATATTACTCCCTAACAAAACCCAGCCATTCTACTCTGTGCGCTTCTCGCCTCTTCAAACTCGTATCATTCAGCTAGGAATGTTATTACCAGGCTCAAATCCACTTTTTCTTAGTCTCCCAGCCGGTCAATTCCCACCACACTCACCACTATCAAATCCCGCTTAACAATCGACTATTAATTATCATCCTTTCCATGACCACATCACCTCAATATACTTTCGTTTATTCTCTCATTTACTCCTTTCCTCACACCACAAAACTCCCTAATGCGTTCATTCCCTCGTTTGTCAGTTTCTTCTCAAACTTAACATGCCTCAAGTTTGTCCATCTGAACACTTTTTACCTTAGATCCCTATAGCCCATTCCATACCATAGGTTTACTACTATATTTTAACACGGGTAACAACATACCCTCTTACGCGAAAACCATATCGCCTCAAGACTTAGTTCTTTCCATCCACCTAGAATTTGATTGCACCATGCCTTCCTAGCATTCACAACCTCACTAAATTCTGCATTGTCCCGTTCCCTTGCCACCTTATATCCTAAATATTTAAACTCGGTTACTTGTTTCAATTGTTCACCATCTAACATAACTTCACATAGGATATCTCATCACTAGGTACCTTAATCTTACTCTTTCTACACATTTAATTTCAGGCCCCTTCCTTTTACACATAATTCACCGCACAAAAATTAGTGTTCATGTCCATTCTTACTCTCTCTGTCTTTCTATCATTCATTCTTTATACCATATCAATCTTTCATAACCCATCCATGCACAAATTAAATAACCAAGTGGATTGAGTCAATAAGGGAATGCCTGGAGGAGAGAACTTAAATTTGGCAGAGGCGAGAAGAAGGTGCATAATAGGGTGAATGGCGGGTTTGTGAGAGGGGGCATGGTTGTGGCCCACCAGGGCCAGGGATGGGCCACACATTGACAATTTACCATAGTGGGGGTCCGTTGCGGTCCCGTGAAACTCTAGGTGGATTTTTGACTGCTACAGTTCTACTCACTAAAAAGGTGCAAAGGGGGCGAGGCTGAAGGCTGGGCTTTTCTTTTCGACTTGCGTGGCGGATGATATAGAGAGGGGATGAAGGCTATTATATCAAAAATAAAATATATAAAAATATCAAATATATACTTTCTGTTTCCGGTGCATGTTACACCTTACCCCAGTCTTGGGGAAGAAGGTTGGGTGATGATGTTGATATATATATATATATATATATATATATATATATATATAATATATATATGTGCCTTGTATATATATCTATCCTCTTATATCTCATCTATCCTCTCATATGCATATATACCATCTCATATATCCCATCTTTTCTTCTTCGTCTGCCTTTTTACAGTTAAGGAAGGTGCGTTACAACATCGGAAAAAGAAAAAAGCAGTAGGCGGCCTATGACAAATGTCGAAAGAAAGCCCAGCCTTACCGCCCCCTCTGTACCGTTAATTAGTGAGAACTCGTCTCAATCAGAAAATCACCCTGAGCTTCACGGGACCGCGACGATCCTCACTATGGTAATCGTCAAGTGTAGGGTTCATCCATGGCCAGGTGGGCCACAACCATACCCCTACAACACCCGCCATTCTCTCCTATCATGCACCTTTCTTCTCGCCTCTGTCACATTTCTCCTGCAAACATTCCTTTAACTCAATCCACTTTTCTTCCGGTCTTAGCCAGTCTGTTCCCCCTTGCTCCCACACTATACATCCTTAACCAACCGACTATCATTCATCAACTTTCCACATGATTAAACATTTAACATACTTTCCATTTATTCTGTAGTTTGTATTCTTTGCTCCTCAATAGACAGTTACCTCATTTTATCAATTCTTCTCACACCTAGCACACCTAAGATTGTCCATCTGAACACATTGAACTTTAGATCTATACTTATTCCAGACCATAGTCTCATTACTATACAATAACACAGGTAACAACATATCCTCATGCAAGACCCTAGCGCACTCCAGACTTAGTCCTTTTACATTCACCAACGATTTTAGTTGCACCAGCCACCTTCCTACCATTCACAACTTTCCTACTACACTCTGCATCATCCGTTCCTTCTCATCCAACACATACCCTAAATATTTAAACTCAGACACTTGTTCCAGCTGCTCACCATCTAACATAACTCACACTGGGGGCTATCCTCACTGACAACCATAACCTAACTCCATAACCGTAGCCGCTACCGTGGCTCAAACGGTGAAACGACGGTCATGGCAGATCGTGGGTTCAGTCTAGTTAGGATCTAGGTGAAAATTACCGAAGTTCCCTCTTGATAGGGCTATGCCGTGGTGTAACTTAAAATAAAAAAAAAAAAAAAACTCTTATCTACGTTTACTTTCAAACCCCTCACCCTGCCAAATCTCTCTACCAATCTTCTCATATTTTACTTTTTTCTTTAACATTTGTTGCCTAATCAAGATTAGGTTTAGCTTTTGGCATCGGAATAAGTGCGAGTTGCACCTCATTCATCTAATTTCCAAATGCTCAAAGAAATGGTCTACGTAAAGTGCTTATATCATTTGCTTCAAATTTATTTTTATAAAAGGTCCTGTAAAGGGTATTTTTATTGCCCCAAAAAATGTTGATTTATCTATCCTTCAAAATCGGCAATTCAATCTTCAGGTGTATAAATGTAGGACTACTTTTCGTAAGGTTTCTTCATGATTTCAAAATCATGGTCATTTGGAAAAACTGAGCACTGAAACAGTATTTATGATCGTGTGTTTGGATATGAAATTGAAAATCTTGTAACCATGTTCATCAATAACTCGGAAACATTCAATCTTTCCGTTTTTGCTTCTCATACAGGTAGATCTGCAGAATTACAATAATTATTATTTGCATCTTAGTCTCGTATGCTTTGGATTGATTAAAAGCAGATCTTTGTATCTTTGAACCATCTCACCCGCTTCTGTTTAAAATTCACCCAGTTCTACAACTTTAGTTGTCTTTGTTAGAATAAATTTTGCTTGTAATAGGCTACAGACGTACTTAGTTATTTATTGGAGAGCTTTTCAGGAGTTTCTATGTAGCAGTAGCGGAATATCTGATGTGGCAACTTTATCAGTTTTAAGATTCTACCTTGCTGAAATTTTGAGTAAGTGCAGTTTTTTAAAACTTAAATACCCTCATTGTAATTTGGGGTAATTTTATGCCTTTAGTTTTAGTTCAAATTGGTAACAACAGTAGTAGGATACCCATATTGGACGCTAAAAGTGACCGCGACCTTTTTTGACCAGCTACCTTTTTTTGACCACGACCTTTTGGGCCTTGACCTTTTGGTCAACCTGAATTTTTACCTTAACTTTTTTTGGGCCTTGACCTTTTTTGAGAACCGTATTTTTGAGAACCCGGATTTTGAGAACCAGTTTTGAACCCGGATTTTTTGAGAATCCGGATTTTTTGAACCCAAATTTTTGAGAACCCAAATTTTGAGAACCCAACCCTGATTTTTGGCAACCCTTCGAAGGTTTTTAGAACAGTTTTTGAGAACTTAAATTTTTTGAGAACCCAAATTTTTTGAGAACCCAAATTTTTGAGAATTTTTGAGAACCTAATTTTTTGAGAACCTAATTTTTGGCGGCCCTAATTTTTCAGCAACCCTAATTTTGCCCTTCGAAGAAGGGTTGCATAAGCTGGTGCGTCGGCAACCGTTGTACAGCAATCCACCTAATTTTTCGACCAAACACTGGTCGTCCATGGGTCCAATTTTGGCCCACCTAATTTTTGGCCATCCCTTGGGGGCTTAGCCCTATTTTTGATATTTCGGTAACATCTACACACGCGCACGCACACACACACACACACACACACACACACACACACACACCCACCTCAGCCACTGGCCTCCATATAGCCTACCCCAGCCTCCATAGCCTACCCAACCTCCATAGCAGCCTACATAGCTCACAGCTACCCAGCCTCCACATACACCCAGCCTATAGCCTACACCCAGCCTACACCTAGCCTTCACCTAGCCTACACCCCTACACCTAGCCTCACCCATCCTTCACCTAGCCTACACCTACACCTAGATTCCACCCAGCCAACCTAGGCTACACCTACACCTAGCCTCCACCCAGCCTTCACCTAGCCTACACCTACATAGCCTCCACTTCAATGTACCTGCACCACCACTGTTCTTTATGTACCTGGCGTACTGCCTATACCTAGCCCTGCATTGCCCCTACAACTTTGATGAAGCTCAGCTTTTATGGCTCAACTTTGATGACGTCATCTTTGTTGGCACATCTATATTGATGATTCAGCACATTGACTCAAGATTTATTGATAGTCTTTGATGGTTCCCAATCACCGTTAGAAGTATCTAGTGATGTTCTATTAGTATTCTATGAGTATTCTATGAGTGCTGGGTGAGTGCCAGGTGAGTGCCAAGTGAAGAGTGCCAATGAGTGCCAAGTGAGGGCCACACATATTGCCAACTGAGTGCCACTTTTTTTCAAGCCTTTTCTAGCCTCCTTTGAGCCTAGAATAGCCCTCATATGGGTGTCTACCCCTAGGTAATAAGGTATGAGGAATCGATTGGTGTATATTACAAGTGGCTAAAATGCTTCCTACTATGAGTTAGTATTTTTATAACATAAGTACTTACACTCGCCATAGAGACACTTACACTAGCTCATATACACTTACACTCACACGCACAGTGCGCCCATAGCGCCACACTCGCCATGAACCGCGCACTAGCCACTTATACACTTGCCGCCACCAGATGCGCCACATACACTCGATATTTTGATGCCTCAACTTTGATGCCTCAGCATTAATCCCTCAGCATTGATACCTATATTGATGTTTCATCTTTGATGAAGTCATCTTTGATACCACCTATATTGAGTGATTAATCTTTGATGACTCATCTTTTGTCTACCTCTAGATCATAAGCTGCCCCAGGACGCAGCATGATCCCCACCGCGCGAAGGCCCACGACCCCGCACGCGCAGGTACGCGCACCGATCCCCGCCCGCCGCGACAGATACCACCTCGACAGTATCTGATCGCCGGACCGACAGAAACGCAGACACCAGTAATTCGCGAGTGCCCGCCCGCCGCGTGCACCCGCAGGCTCAATATCCCTGCGGGAATGAAAAATATATATAATATGAGTCATTCATTTTGTTCATACTTGACCATTCAAAAAATTTCACTTGATATATAGGTCATTCATTTTTACATTTTTAATACTTAAACATTTTTATTAAAAGCATTTTCGCGAACCTAAAGAAACTGTATCTCATTACAGCCCTATTATTTATCACATATATTTATTAACATTATTTTCTTATTACTTTTTGCTTAATACTTTTTAATTTATAAATTTTTAAAAATTGTATGTAAGAAAGAAAAACCAAAGTGCCTGATATATAATCATTTTTATTTTACTACAATTGTATGCAAAAAATATTTATTAAAACATAAACTTTACATACCTTAAAGCAGTAAATCAGTAAATCAATAGAGGTGTTACCTAACAACAAAGGGATTAGTATGGCTTTTGTTTATTGTTTTACTGCTTTAACTCTGTGATTTTTTACTGCTTTAACTTTCTGCTGCTGTTTGCTCACTGCTTTTTACTTTAACTCACATTACATTACATACATAAAGCCAGTAAATCAAATAGAGGTGTTACTAACACCTAAGGGATTAGTATGCGTTTGTTTTACTGCTTTACTTTAACTACCTGCTTTACTGCTTTAACTTTTTGCTACTACTTTAACTCACATACATTACATACCTTAAAGCATTAAGTAGTAAATCAATAAGAGTGTTACCATACCTAAGGGATTAATACTCTTTGTTTCACCCTGCTTTACTGCTTTAACTTTCTGCTTTACTGCTTTAACTTTCTGCTTTACTCTTTAACTTTCTGCTTTACTGCTTTAACCATCTTATTTATCTTATGTTTTACTGCTTTAACTCATATATTTATTAACATTATGTTTTTATTTTGTTTTAATACTTTTTTTTTTATTCTTTTATTTTATTATTTTATTCTTTTTATTTTTATTCTTTTTATTCTTTTTATTTTACATTTTTATTATTTTACTTTTATTATTATTTTATTTTGTTTTATTAATTTTTATTTTATTCTTTTTATTCTTTTATATTATTTTTATTATTTTACTTTTATTATTTTATTTTTATTATTTTTATTATTATACTTAGTGTTATTTACTTCATGCCTATTGTTATTATTATTTAGAACACACATACACACCCTTGCACACACGCACACACACACACTTGCCATACACACATACACTTACATTTTACCCATAGACACTTACATTTACCTTTATACACCACACAGGTTTACTTACACTCACACACAGATTGCCACTCACACAGATTTGCCCACTCACCTGATTTACTTACACACCAGATTACTTACAGATTGCCACTCACCCACACAGATTTACCACACACACACAGTTGCCACACACCAGATTTACTTACACACACAGATTTGCTTACACACCACACACAACCAGATTTACTTACACACACACACACACACACACACACACACACACACACACACACACACACACACACACACGCACACTCACTTACACATATCACGTATAATTTATTAAAACATTTTATGTTTTAATTAAACACGTACATTTATATTACTCATTCAAATATAACTAAAATTATTTCAAAGTTTCTTAAAACTTCTGTAAATCAATCATTATCTTTGAACAAAATTTATTATTAACTGTTAATACTTTTGTTTATAAATTTTATAACTATCAGTTTAAAATAACTTTTAGTAAAATTTTATGAAATTTGTTAAAAAACATATTTTACGTACCATAAAGCAATAATCAGAAAATCAGTAAGGTCAGCCCTAGCACCCTCTACACCAAGCTATGCCACGTTTGTTCTATGAGTTACTGCTTTACATCATCTTTAGCCATGAATAATAAAATAAAAATAACAAAATAAGTTCTTCTCTGCTAACATAACATGTATTTTATTAAAATCATTCTAAGTTTTATTTAAAAATAACAATTATTCACTTACATTTATATTATTCGCTCGATGTTAACTAAAAATATTTTCAAATTTTTAAATAATTTGGATTTTCTTATTATTATCTATGTACGTGACGTCCCAGCTTTAGA
>JABUQX010100407.1:0-12500 GCA_015478945.1 Trachelipus rathkii
AAAGAGAAGAGAGATAAGAATGTAGTATATATAGAGAAATTGCTAGGGAAAATCATTTATTTGTCTGATGATAAATCATTGTTTTGATATTTCTAGACAACGTTGCATGTTCGCCATATTAATGATTTTACAAAATTGAAATTATTTACAATTACGAAAAAATGGCGGACGCAAGTCAACAAGGTTAAATTAGTCACAGAGTTAATTATGATAAGTAAATTTGAGATCACTAGAATTTTTTATTGTGGTTGTTAACGATATAAATAACTATAAATATAAGTATAAAAAAGATAGTTAAAAAGTTGAAGTGGCATAATACATAAAAATGAAATATTTCTTCATCAAAAATTTGAACAGGTGTATTAGATCTGGGGGTAAATTGGGGCGAGCTTCAATATAAAAAAAAAAAATAGGTAAAGGGTGATTGTATTAAGATAATACGTGTGGTATAGGTTTATAGAACAAAAGTAATCAAGGGCTCAGTCTACGGGTTATTCAGTATTGGGAGTGTGCTGGTGCACCTCACAATGACAGAGATGAGTACCTTCTTAACATACTGAGGAACATATATAGTTATATTAGTGAGGTGGTGGTATTTTACTATAAATTAATGCATAGGATAAATAATTATATTATTATATCTTAGAAAATAATTAAAAATGGTGAAATTTAAGATATATTATATAAAAATGATGTATGACTTTCTTCATTAATAACTAAATAAGTACGGGCATAATTCATAAGTTTTTAAAATATTTTCTTATTCAATTTTGTGATAAGTCTTATTACTTTATATAATTTTAGTATAAATTACTGGGACTTCATTGACTCATTTTATTTAAGGTAGCCATCCACTACTAAGTTTCACAGTATGATTTATTTATTATTAGATTTGTTAAGTAATATTAACACAGACTTAACTAGAAGGCCTAAAATGAGACCTAACCTGAAGGATAAAAAAATGAAAGTCTATGGGAGTTTTAACAAACTTTAAGAGGCTGTAACTTATTTCCTAAAGACGTCAGTTATAACATTTTCATTTTATTTTTTTATTCTTAAATTTTATATATATTTTAAATTAAAAGAACAAAGGGGTTGAGGTAAAGGGGTAAAGGGAAAATTTACTGCACTTCTTCCGGGCATTGGATGGATCCAACCGTGTAGATGCGAAATGAGAGATCATATGCTTTATTTAATGAATCTAAAAATAATTATGTGAATATATGACTAATTATTTATCACCATACACGTATTATAAGATAAAAGAGGAGGAAGGACAGGCTGGATCACCCTGGGTAATGCAGTCGCCTTGAAGAACGTCGGATTACTTTTAAAACTGTTTTGGAGACTCCATCTTTTTTTGGGTTGAGGATAGCTCGTCGTAAGCTCGAGCATATTGTCCTTATGTTCCGCAACACGCGATGGTCTCAATACGGAAGAAGGCATAATTCTTTACTCCATTATGTTCTTTATATAATATATAATACATATTAATTTATTAATATTATATATATCTACACTTATATACCTATATAATAGGTATATATTATATTACATACTATATTATATATATATATATATAATACGTAATATATATACTATTATACTGAAAAGAAGAACAGTAATAATATGTCCTGGTCCCTTTATTTTTAAAACTCCATGAACTTGAAAATTATTATATACATACTTAGTATTTTATTTACCCATACATCAAGCCAAATAGCAAGGTAAGCTTTATAAATTTTGCTCAATGACCACGTGGCATTCTTCGTTTGAATTTGTAATTGTGGGGGTAATTAATTTACGCACAGTGCCTGAGTAATCCATAGCTAGCTTATGCTCTTGAAATAATAAATACAGTGACTCATAATTGTTAAAAAATTTTGTAATCCTACCAACTTTTCCATTCACGAGAAACACAGTGTTGTTTTTTTTGGTATCTACTGTAAAATGAGAAAATTTTATGTTTCCATACAAAATTATTTTATGAAAAATATTTAAACCTTGAAGGGCTAAAGCTTCAGATTCTGTAAACTTATCCGAAGGAAAACTAACTTCAAATGGTTTACCTGCTTGCAAAGGTCTTTTCAATTTACTTATTGAATATCCAATATTATAATTAATTTCACAAAATTTTAAAACTTCTTTATTTATATTAGCATGTGAAATCATGTTTAGAAATTGGATTACCTTGACCTTTTTAACAACCTGCTTTGTAGGAATTTTATTGCCAGTTATTAAGGTTCTGAAAATTCTTAAGTTATTTTCAAAGGGGAACGCTGAGTAAACTCATAGGGGTCCGACATTTAATACTGATTCTTAAGATGAAGTAAATATGGACATTAAAAATGTGGTATAACTTGACACTCAAATAATATTTACAAAAAATGATGAAAATGTTCATGTATCTGCTTAAACAACTCATCACTAGCATATCTATTTTCACAAAGCATTAATCCGGCTGTCTAAGATGCTAGAATGTGGATTATAAATGATTCTTCAGGAGAATATTTTCTAGTCTAAACAATAAGTAATATACGAAAAATACCCGAAGAGCGGGGGGGCCTTCCGCCCTTCCCCTAAAATTTTTCGGGTTATGTTAAGTCTACACCCTCAGGTAGCTACGTCGGGCTCGAGCCCCCTAATATATATATATATATTATTATATTATATATATTATATAGTATATAATATATAATATTATAATTATATATATATATACGTATATATATATAGTATATATTATATATATATATCGATACAGTGTATTTAAATTTTTTTTTTTTTGTGTTTTTGGAAGAAAAAAATGTAAAAAACGCGCTTTACGCAAGTGCAACATATGTATTGGTTTTATTCTGTAAGTGTCGTACTTTATGAGATATTTCATTTTTTGATAATTTATTTTTTTTAGCAACTTTGTAATACACCTTTATTAGATCACTGAATTATCAAATATTATGTAATTGGTATTATACTGAAGGTCGTTAACTTTTTCAGATATTTCATTTTTTAAAACAATATTTTCACATAAAATGTGATTTTTAAAAAATAATATTAAAATATTCGGAACTTTTGATCTATATCCTCGAGTTACCATCTCAAAAAGTCCCCCTCAATATTCTATATAGCCAATATTATTTTAAAAAACAGATAACTCAAATTCTTCCCGTGTCTTTAATTTAACAAAAACTGATTGTAAAACAGAATAGGAACTATATATATATATATATATAATAAGTTAATATATATATTATATAATATTATAATAGTATATATATATATAATTTATAGTTATATATATATATAGTGTAATTATATATATATATATATACTTATTTTATATAATTAATATAATATAATATATATATATTAAAATATATACTATATATATAGTATATATATATATATAATATTATATATATACTATATGATTATATACTATCAGAGGCGACTCTAACACTCGTGCTAACTCGTTGCATTTAGCACGAGTTAATTATTATAGGAAACGAACGGTATTCTTCAATATTTGGTATAAAAGTTATGATAAAATTCTCTTTACTATTTTTTTTGTGAAAATAGGTCGTCTGAAAGATACTATTACATATACAAATGAAAGAATTATTAACACTTAAGCAAAAAGTTGTTAAGAATCAATCGACATTGAGTAAATCTTATTTTTAAGTCAATTAATAAAATGGTAAGGCCATGGGTAATAGGCAGGGGGGGAACTTTTCCGCCTTAAAGTCTTGCGAAATATGAAAAATTGATCCTTGATATGTTTTCCAAACGTAAGTTTTTAAGAGGTTCTTATTAGAAAAACTGATGGGTAATTATAATGTACTAACGTTTATAACCACATATACTAGTTTTTTTTTAATAGTTTTTTTATGTGCGTTGGTTTGAAAACTTGGCTTGACTTGTACTAAATATCTCTATAAGTAATTTAATCCGGCTAAAGACCTATGTTTATTACAACCCGGAGATTTTCAATGTTATTTATATAAATTTTGTATATATAAATATAGTAATAATATCTATAGATTATATTATTTTTTTGTATGCCTACATAAGTATATTATATATATATTTTTTTTATGTTTTTATGTAATATTAGTCTGATGTAAGAGAGAGAAGAGGAGCGACGAGAAGCTAGAGAGAGATGAGAGTAGAAGATGGAGAGAGAGAGAGAGAGAGAGGAGAGGACGAGAGAGAGATGAGAGAGAGAGAGAGAGATGGAGGGGCACGCAGGTATGTAAAAAGTAGCTGGAGTCGCGCTGATATAATATAATACTATGATATATTATATATTTATTTAGTATATAATTATTAAAAAATAATAATAATAGTAAAAGTCATTATATAAAGTAGTAGTAATAATGATTAATATAATTATTATATATATCATATATACTATATATATATATATTATATATATATATAATTATATATAGATATATATATATATATATATATTTATTATAGTACTTTTCTGTTTTACACGAATGGTCCGTTTGACTTTTTTTTTTCTTTGTTTTTAATATAGTTGATTCTACTATATGATCCAACAATGAATCATGTGGTAACGGACTGATTAAAAATATATAGGACCATTTAGTTTAACGGATCCGTAACTTTTTTTTTTTTTTAACTAAAGGAATACCAATGGGTAAAGCCGCAAAAGATGGGCAGAGTCGGGTCTGCTCGGCTTCCGGGGGAACGAAGGTAGGTGACTATTTCCCCCTCCGGGAAGGGTCTCCGGAACCCCGGCTCTTTGGTTATTTGGGTGTCGGGGGTTCCTCCGCCCATCCCCTACGGGGTATGAAAACGTCCCCCCCCATGTCCCACCGTCGGCTCGAGCCCCCTATAAAATTAAAATTATATTCATTTCTTTTTACAATTTTGTATAAGCTTTATAGACGCTGATCAAAATGTATTGGTTTTTTGTTTTTTCTGTAAGTGCTGTAATGCTTTTTAGAGATATTTAATTTATGAAATATTTTTTATTTTTTTTTTTTACATTTTTTGGTAATAAGCCTTTATACGCTGATTCAAATATGTAATTGATTATTTTCTGGTAAGATGTCGACTTTTCTGAGATATTTCTTTAAAACAATATTTAATAAAATTTTTAAAAATTTATTTAAGAAATACTCAAATCGATACTTTGATGCATGTCTCGTTACCAACCACTGAATTACTTGTTGTAAGCCTATGAGTAGCACATATAGTTAAAAAAAAAAAAAAAAAAAGATTCAAACCACATTGACCCATTGGCAAATTATCCAAGATGACTATATAATATATATATTATATAATATACTATATAATAATATAATAATATATATATGAGGTATATATATATAATCGATACTCATATAGTCAGATATAATTATAAGTAAATACTAAAAAAATTGCCTCATAATTATATATCGGTAATTTTAGACTTCACATCGTAGGTAATTGATAAGTTGACTTTCGCTTGTGTTGTGCTAAATAAATACTTTATAAATAATATTAAAGAATTATTTTTCCCAAAAAATTATTATTTATAGTTTATGAGAGTAGAGAAAATATTTAATTATTTTAGTGGTTTTCTCTAGCAGTATGGCATAATAAAGACCGTTACTGATGTATTTAACTATTTGAATTAAATTTACATCTAGTATGAATTTTGAGTTTTAGCGGTTTCTATGATATGATTTGAATATTAATAAAGCATGTCGTCAAAATTCACTAAGTCTATATGGCTGTATAGTAAAGCCATAAATAATAGACAAAATTTAATTATCTGCACTTAATTAGATATTTAATTTTATCGTTATACTACCTAAATTAATTCAATTTTGCATTTTTTTCTTATTCATCCTTGCTAGTATTCAATTAATGATTAAGCATTGTCATTTGTAACTAACACATTAACCATGATTCAAAAAGTGCATTTCATTTACTGTAGCTATTGAACTTTTAAATATTTCTCTTCGTTAGATTTAAAAGCGTGACCTATATTATATACTATATATATATATAATATATATATAAAAGGTCATGAGTAATAATACTAATAATGGCATAATATTAATAAAATATTATTTAATCTATAATATTATACTATATATCAGTAGTTAGTATATTATATATATAATACTATATACTATAATAATCAGCTATTATTAGTAGTATTTATATATATATATATATATACGATAATAAATATTATATATGAAATATTATATATGGCCAAACTAAAAGAAGTTACCCGCTGAATATTTCGGAAGACGATAATTAGGTACAAGAAAACCTGATAACATATTGAATCACGTATGAAATTTTGTAGGAAAATGAAAAAAAAATTTTTTTTATTTTCTTATTTTTTTTACTACATTCCAACAACTGAACTACGATGGGTAGAGAATAACTAACAACATTATGAAGTGCGAGCGTACAAATTTATTTGTTTTGGGGGCTCGAAGCCGATTCGGTTGGGACAGGGGGGGGTACGTTTTTCATACGTAGGGAGGGGCGGAGGAACCCGCGACACCAAATTTTTTTTTCATTTTTTTCATATCAATTTCAACATACGCTGAATTCATATTATGTTATCAAGTTTCGTTTTATCTATACTTAGTTTTCGAGATAGTCATGGGGTAACTTCTTTAGTTTTCACTATTATATATTACTATAATATATAATTATATATCATATATCATATATCCTATAGTTTTATAGATATAAAATATATTATATATAACCTAGTATATATATATACTATAGTATAGTATCTAATAGCCGCGCTCTAGAAGAGCCACAAACGCATTCCAAAAATATCAACAGCTACCGCGAAAGAGGAAAAACATTGCTGGAATCTGGCAAAATTGTACGAGGAACTTGTAATAAAAAAAAAAAAAAAAAAAAAAAAAAAAAAAACATCCTTCGCAAACTACAAAAGCTACAGGGAAATGGAAGGCGATTCTGAATGAATCCTGTAATATAAAGCCTAGGAAAATGTAAAAAAACTAATAAAAAGAAATAAACAAAAAATTGCTATTTTTTTTGGGGTGTTTTTTTTTTTTATAGTGTTATATATATATTATATATATATATATTAATCTATATATATATATATATATATTGTATATAATATATATAAGAATTATATATATATATATATAATAATATATACTATAATAGTATATATATAATATATATATATATGTATATAATATATACATATATTAGAAGGTATTACCCGGCAATTTAGGGGGCTCGAGCCGAGGGGGAACACAGGGGGGGAACGTTTTCCATACCCGTAGGGAGGGGCGGGAGGAACGCCGCGACATCCAAATCACCAAAGAGCGGGGTTCCGGAGACCTCCCCGGAGGGGGAATTAGTCCTACGCCGTAGTTTTCCCGGAGGGCCGAGAGACCGACTCCTGCCATCGGTGCGGATACCTGGGGTATTACTTTAGTTAAAAAAACACACAAAAAAAGAAAGTCTATTTTTTAACGAGTAACGTATAAAGAGTCAGAAATAGGATTTCCCATTACATAATTGCCTTTCACAAAGGAATACCATTGCACTCTCCTCAAACAACAGTTTTCAGGTTTCACACTAAAACACTTTCTAAAACGATTATGCAGGTTTTCCATAAAACTGTATACAACTTTTCAAACCTGTTAATCTCGTTATTTTTGTGCATAACAAATCTGGATTACACCATTATTACGAATCCAAATCACAAAGATCATGCACTAAAGTTTTGTAAATACCCTTTTAAGAAATTGTCATGCATCATGGTGAATAAAATAATAATTTTTTTATTTTTAGTAATAAGCCTAAACCTTACCCATAGCCGTCCAAAGCAACTCCTTTTTTTATTTTTTTCAAAAGAAACAGTTTTATTTATACAAAAGAAAATAAATTTAATAAGCTTACATTAATAGCCTAGTGAATAGCGTCCAATGTAATCACAAAGTTTCTAAATGGGTTAAAATTGATAGGCTGAGTATTTCTTCTCCAGCATTTGAAATCTTTATTTTATAGCAGTATCATCTGTTTAAGTTATAGTTTGTAACATATTTTTGTGGTGTTGAAGTTTAGTTGATCTGTATGGATAATATTCGTTTTTCAACTTTTTATTCTCTTCTTTTCTTTCTGTTTTGGACTCTTTGAGATGTTTTCCATATCTCCTATGGGCAGGCTCTTACATTTTGTCAAACTATCTTTTTGAGTGATAGGAACTTCATGAATACTTTCAATGAGATCTTATAGCTTTGTGCACTGTTCTTTGAGAAAGTCAGACTATGCTTTCTTCAGATTCTGCTCCTAAAAATTAGCTTAATGTTATAGAAAACCCTACCTTCCACTGTCCATTTCATCGAAAATTCAGTCCGCTAATTTATATATTTGCTCACAATGTCCGCATCACATTGATTCCAGGTGCTAATACGAGAAAAAAAACTGCACTGAACAAACGTTCGATTAGAAGGACAATTCACATCAAAAATATTTGAATTTAATTCAAGGGTAGAATGAGCTTCACTGGAAAGTAGAGTATTGTGCTTTTTCTTCTCAGCAACAAATCTGTGAAAACTTCAGGTTATTGGTGTAAAATGCCTCTAACAATAATGCAAATTTTGGTTCCTTGTTTCTGGCTGATGAAGAAATTACCTAGGATCCACATGACTGAGAGCCTATTGACAGGCTTGTGTTCAGAGGATAATCTTTCTAATAGTCTTTTCTGTCATTTTGATTTGCACAGTCTGGCATTCAACTTTGTCATGTAAAATCTAATGCAAAAAGCTTAGTTGTTTGGTTGTAGCAGGCATTTTTACTGGACTTTAAGAAATCTTTCCATAATATTAAGTGCGAGACATTGTAAATCTGTGAACAGAAATGAAACCAGGGTAGGTATCATTTTGAGCGTCATACACTGGTCGTTAAAGTTAAGGCTTTTTTTTTTTGCTTTTTTGAAGTCATTTATAAAAAATATAAATTAACCTCACTGCACAGAAATCAGAAATCCCTTCGTCAACCTCAGAAAAAAAAACACGCCAAAAAGTATAATTCCCTAAAAAGAGAAAAAGATATAAAAGCAGATTAAGTCATAAGTCATCAGTCTAAAACCACATCCATATACCAAGCACCTTCAATCGGAAGGATGAACTTGGGAACATACTACTACGACAGAGAATAGGAGAATATAGGTAATAGTGATACTAAAATAGAAGAAACAGGATAGAAGTTAGATTATGAATTGTCATGTCTGCCCATCCTTTTCTTCACTATTAATTATAGTTTCTCTATGATACGCAATGTCACAAGAAAAAAAATTACTACTAAAAATTATAATAGTATCTGCCCCATGGATCATTCTTCATATGTTTGGAAATTTTAAAATTTCCTGATTTAATCATGACTTTTTTATTGACTGTCCCACACTTTACAAGACATATTTTAAAACGTTTCCTGGATCATTTCATTGACAATTTTTTTTTCCTGACTTTCCTGACTTCTGACTTTCCAGAAAGTGTGACCCTGTTACATTTTCCTAACTAAAATTTACATGATTCCAAAAATGTATTTATTTCATCTGTAGCTATTGGTAAGTTTTGAGAAATGTGCTTTTTTTTTTTTTTTTTTTTTTTTTTTTTTTTTTTACATTTTCGCACTAAGATGTTTACCAAGCATTCAGTTGATCTTTCTCGGTAGCTGTTTAGTTTTTGAGATATGGACTGTGGCTTTCTAGAGGCTGGCTATATATATAGTATATATAAAAAATAATAATTAAAAATTCTATTTACATACAAAATATATGAATTATGTTCATCTTAGATAAAATCACATATATTTATTTTTATTTACATATATTTATAATACTTATAATATATATATAATATAAATATATATATATAGTATATAATATATATATATTATATATATCACTTACACAAATTGTTTATTTATTTATTATTATTATTATTATTATTATTATTATTATTATTATTATTATTATTATTATTATTATTATTATTATTATTATTATTATTATTATTATTATTATTATTATTATTATTATTATTATTATTATTATTATTATTATTTTTTTTTTTTTTTTTGTAATAAAAATTATTGTTTTCTATAATCATTTCATGATTTTTTATTGGAACAGTTGATGAGGGCTCAAAATTTTTTTATAAGATGTTTTCTTAAAGGAGCCATGTTTTTTATTCTAATAGCGCCGGCGGCATCCACCAGAATTAAAGCTATTATATTTACTGCAAATGGAATAAATAATTTAAATTATCTAAATTATAATATCATATAAATATATATAAAAATTAATTTTTAAGTGATAGTCTACTTTCAAAAAATAATTGAACAAATACTAAAATAAATAAATAGAACGGCACTAAACACACCAAACAAAGATATTCTAGATTCTACTGGCAGACAGCGATCGAGGCGTCCCCTCCTGGGATGCCTTGCCATAGGAGTGACGTCATTCAAAATTGCTTCAACCGTGGTTTCACTAAGATCCGTTAAAATAAATATATATATATATATATATATAGAGAGCTAGCTGAATAACATTTGTGAGTTATTATATTTTTATCTATTAAGTTATTATTATTATAATAAATTATCATTAATTAAAAATTACTAATAACATTTTTTAATTATATTATATTATATTTTATTCAATAAATTATAATAATTCTTATCGTTTTGAGAAATTGTGTTCAATTTAGTGAGATATTAACATACTTTATATTCTTATCACGTAGTACTTAAAGCTTATGATGAAATAATTAATTATTTTAATTATTTTAATAATGATCATAATTATATATATCGTGATAAGTATCCAGCATTTACTTATACTATTTTATGTATAAGCGATCTTAATTTATAAATGTTATATCTAACACTCATTTTATTTAATATTAATAATTTATCACTTTTTTATTTTCATATTCGTCAAACGATTGCGTAGTTGTTCTTCTCATTTGAAGCCAGAGGTGTATATTCTTTATACTTCTACTCTAACCTTTTCTCACAATCTCCCTCCTCCCGAGTCAATTGACACTCTGTAGTTTACTGATCGATATAAATTGATCTCGAGTGAAGACACTGAGTGTTCCTTAAAGTTAAACTGTTGTTTAATTACAATTGCTGAAATTTTTATATAATATTCCCCTCTTAGTATACTTTGTCTTAAACAACTCATAATGCTTATTTTTGTTAACTATTTTATTGATCAAGCCATTGAGTTAGAGTGCATACTCTAAAACCCACTATATTGTGAGGAAAGGATTATACGAAATAATTTGTCATTAAATACATGGATGGATATCAACCGGCAGGTATGTGAGTTCTATGAAGGTGTTTTTGTACATTAAATGATCATAAATGAAACTTGCATGCCTACTTTTGCTATATTAAATTGGCTTACTTAATTTTGTACTAAAATAATATTAAAATATTTAGATATTCTGATAATTTTATTTTTTACTCCTTTGATAATGCAATTATTATTATGCTGGTAAAAAAAATTCACATTCAAATTTTAAGATATCAATATCAGAAATATTATAACAACAATTTTGTTTCTAAATTGCTTTCAAGTAAAAATGAGCTTTATATCAAATAATGCAGAATTTAATTGTTAACAAATGCTATTGAATAACTTTTTCTTGTAAAGTTTTCCTTGTATTTCCATAAAAAATTTATTTTTACTGAAAATTAAAAAAAAAAATTGTATAATGTCAAAATGTGACAACTTTAATATCAGTTTGCTTATTTTTTCAGATGAGAGATGAGAGAGAAGGAAGAGAGAGTAACGTGTAAGAAGAGGAGAGAGAGAGAAGAAGAGAGAGTGCGTATGAGAGCACAGTTATAAGAATGGATGAAGAAGAGAAAGACTAAGATGAAGTGAGTTAGAGTGTTGAAAGTGTTAAGTGAAAGAGAGAGAGCTTTATTTTATTTTTGTTATTCTATATTTATAACCTCTATTTCTTTTAACGTCTTGAGAAGCTGATTGATATGCAATCAGTCTAGGAGAGTGTGAGAGTGTGAGTGAGTAGATTCTCTCGACGCACCACTCTTATTATATAGTCATAGCTCGAAACGAGCTCTTGATTCTTTTTACTACATTATGGAAAATGGGAACAGATCAGACTTTTTAAGAAACATGTTAAAGTTGTTAAAAATTTTAATAACTACCCTAATGTCATCTGTTGAAGCTGAAAGATGTTTTTCTGATTAAAAAGAAGTTAAAACCGTTTATTCCGGAATAATTAATGGGAACAAGATAGGACTGAATGCCCTCGTTGAAGCTTGCAACTGAAACAGATATTGGTCTTCAATTGTTTTTTTTAACATCATGTGACTGCGACTTTATGCAAGTCAAAAAAACGGCAAGAATGGACTTCAGCTCGCCAAATTTTCAAAAACTTACAATTTTGATTATAAGTAAGCAATTTTATTATTTTCATATTTTA
>JABUQX010100407.1:17500-20000 GCA_015478945.1 Trachelipus rathkii
TCATTTCCGTCGAATCTTTGCTTGTAGTCGTTTTCATAATCAAATAAAAGTCATCAGCCTACTTCAGAAACTGCAACATCAGTCATGCTATTTGGGTTATTTTCTTGGAGGGCCTTTATAGAAATCACCAGCATTTCTTGGACTCATTTCGTCATTGAAGTAGTATTGAAGTCGCTGTTAATTGCTAGCCACTTTAACTTGAATCTTGGATTTGACACAGAAGTCAATATTGCGGTTTTAGTTTCATTTCTTCTCATTTCATTTTTTCTCTACTAACAACCATGATCTCTGTCGTTTCTGTGTTCATAGTCAGACCGGCCTCTCTAAGCTTATTTGAAAACTCTCTCAGCTTATCTCCCTCTTCGCTCCAGCACGTCAAGTCATCCGCGTTTTCCAGAAAATCACCGATCAAATCTCCTATATCCTCTCTCACCCTCTTTATCAATACATCCAGATATGCTACAAACAAAAGTTGTGACAACACGCTTCCCTGTTTGACTCCCGTTCTCACCTCAAACCATTCCTTATTCTCATATTCTGCTCTTACATTGCATTTACTATTCTTATACAAACACTCCAGGGCTCCTCTCAACTTTTTATCTACTGCATATTCTCTGTCTAGCACTCTCCACAGTCCCTCCCTAGGCACTGAATCAAGAGCTTTCCTCAGATCTATGAAAGCTATAATTATGCTCGTTTATTATATTCTGATACCTTTTGTGACGTAATTTTCAAGACGAACAAGAGATCCGTCGTGCTTCTGTTCTTTCTATATCCGTGCTGCTCTTTCACCCAAGTCTGGGTCTAGTAGCTTTTTCTAGTATTCTTTTATATGTTTTTGCCAAGTTGGTCCAATAAGGATATTGCCATAGTTTTTTTAACAGTCTCTCTGTTTCTCCTTAATCCGTTATATTATTGGAACTATGATTGACTTTCCCCACCCCTCTGGTACTTGGCTCTCGTTCCAACACCTATTGAACAATTTCAGAATTACTTCTTTCATTTTCTCTCATCCCTCTTTTATTAGTTTTATGGGTATCCTATCTTCCCCCGGTTACCTTACCGTTCCTCATCGCTCTCAGAGCCACCTCCAACTCTTCCTCATCCTCTCTTTCTTCAACTATCTTTTCTCCACCTGTTCATTCACATTTAACAGTTCTTTGAAGTAAATTCGTCCAATTTCCTGCTTATGTCTGTATATATCAACCAAAAAACTTCCTCCTTGCCTTATCCTACGATCACATGATACTTTACCTTTTGATCCTCTTATAACGTTTTTGCCAGTGCAAAAATCTTCTTCCTTTTACTGCCCTCACTAAATTCTCTATCATTTCTAAACTCCTCTCCTCTTTGGCTGCCTTCTTCTTTTACTCCTCTTTTTCACTTTCTCTGCTTCATTCCTTGCCTCCACATACTGAGCCCTTGTCTGTGCAGTTTTTAATTTTTTCAACCACCTTCTCATCATACGGGTTTTCCTCTTTTATTTGCCATCCTTCCACTTCTTCAGTCCAACCACCTCGTGTGTGTTTTTAACTCGTTCCTCCTACCCTTTTTTTACCCAGGGGTATGCCTCTGCAGCTCTTCTACCGTTTCTTGTATTTCCCGACATCTCTCCTACTCCTAATTGTTCTAGGTCCTCGCTTTTTTTATTCAAGATATTCTCTTTTTCTTTTCTGTCATACAATCTTTCAGTAAACTCAACTTTTAATACATTTTTCTTTCTTTGGGGAGTGTCTGCAACTTTTCTGTCTTCCACGCACCAGATACGTAACCAACAATCCATGATCCCAAATCCATTTACTACTCCAGGTATCACTTTCACAAATCCTTATGGCTACTTTAAGAACGAATATTTATATATCTATAATAGATCCCTTAATTGAATTCCTCTTGTGATTTTTGTAAAATAATTCTTTAATCTGTGAACCTATGTGAGTTCCTCTGTTGGAAAAAGCCACTCATGATCTTCAGTCCCTTCCTTAAACAGATATCTATCAACATCTCTCCTTCAATATTTCTTATCTCCTCTCCATACTGTCCCACCATTATCTCCACAACGTCCCTTCTCCTTCCTACTATTGTATTAAAATCTCCAATCAGCAACAATACATTCTTTCTTCTTCCGTCCTCCTCCTCATCTGCGAATGTCTTTTCATACAACATCATATAATATATATATATAATATCTATATATATATATATATATATATATATATATTATAATATATATATATATATATATATATATAGTATATATATATATATATATATATATATTATATATATATATATATATATATATATATATATATATACCGTATATATATATATATATATACTGTATATATATATAAATATATATATATATATATATATAATATATATATATATATATATATATATTATATATTATAATATAGTATATATATATATATATATATTATAGTATATATATTACTTTTTTTTGGAAAATGTATCGAGTATCGCTTTTCGATTTTTT
>JABUQX010100408.1:0-17500 GCA_015478945.1 Trachelipus rathkii
TGCACTATAGAGATGAATTAATTTTATTGAATGTCAAATCGTTCGTACTTGCTCGAAAATAAAGGGTAACTAATCCCATTTTATATAGCTAAAGAAAAAGGTGTATTTATTTTACAAACTCAAGAAGAAATGTTTTAACGCCTAATATTATTCTTATTTTTGAATTATTGTCTTTGTAATGGGACAACAAAAAAGACTACCGGTAGATACTACTTATAGTCGTTAAAATAAATGTGATCAATGGCTTCATAAATCTTTAAATAATCATGTATAAAGGTAAAAATTAAGAACGGATAGCTGTTTAATTTCTTATGGTGAAATCGCACAAATCCTTTAAAATGTAAGAAAAGCTCTTTTTATTTAACTAGGCCTATTAAATGTAGAAAGTTTAGAACACTCAATAATAACTATAAGCAATGAGATTATTAATGTAATTATAGTAATATTCATTTATTAACGCTAAATAATCTTTTTGTTTTGGTAACGATTACCGTAAAAAAGTTAAAGTAAGATAATATATTTGTGAATACTGTGTCTATGAATTAGAACGATGTAACTCTTTTATTTATGTATTATAGATGCCGGAGCTCGAACAAAGAATTTAAGCGTATTCTTTCCATATGCTTAATTTGTATATGACATTTAATATTTTTAAATAAAGTCAATACTGTCAATATTGTATGTAAAATAATAATTGGTTTTCATTATAGAATACTGATTTTCTTAATATTATATATAAAAATAGGATTTAACCTTGTTGCACTTTCTTAAACGAAAATTCAACTTTAAATGATCAAAATGGTATTTTTTCTACTCAGGCACAGTGGAAATGAAGCATGTGTTATAGGAAAACATTTTCTTCATTCCTTTATGGGGTAAGCTTTCATTATTTTGGTTGCCTTGTTTATTTAAGAATGCCTTTTTATTAAGTAACTGCGTTTCAGTGGATAATCTGGTAGTGTAATTTGGATTGTGTCTATAAATAAGTTGCAAAGGTGAAAAAAAAAAAATTGGTACACTGTGTTGCTTTAAGATTTCAAATTCTTTTAGGTAAAGAAAAAATTATACTGATTTGTGCTATGAAGAATTTTGATTAAAGAGATGATGTAAGAATGAACTTGAGATAGTGCAATTATTGAATGTGTAGTTCCATTAAAATTGTAATCTGAGAGTGAAACTATTTCTTTGATGATAATCATCAGGGGGGTCAGTAATAGTTTTGAGAAATCTTGCGTTGTGAAGTAAGGTGAAGTTAATCGAGGAGGTAGACTGTTCCTCAAAGGTAAGTAAGGAGAAGGAAGAAGAAGTTGATGAAGATGTAATGAAAGAAGAAGAAGACAATGCTGGTACCATTTCGAATTCGTAAGAATCATCTTCATCGTGTACGGGTGAAATTGGCTTCAGTATTTCTTCATTCATCAATGCATAGAGCTTTTCCTGTATGTCTTGCATTTCCGAAGCAGGTGTAATAGATTCATTTGAACTAATTAGGGGGTTAATTTTCTCATTCAGTTTTCTCTTAAGGTTTATCTCTTTGTTGTATTCCTTTACTACTCTAGGTTTTTTTTCTTTTTTTCGTTGGTTAGTGCATTCCTTTTTAATACCTGCTTTCTCAAAGGTATGAGGTATTTTCTAGGTTGGATGGGCATTATTCTCTGATGATTAAAACTTTGCAAATGAGTGGCTGCACTTTTATGTCGAGAATTCCCGTAAAGAAAGTAAAGTCTCCACCATTTCATTTGTCTAATCTTTAATTCAACTTCCTTTATTATGGTTTTATTCGAAATTGGAAGAAATTCATGCGTGTCTGTTTCTAGCTTGAAATATACTGTGTAACCAAGATATCTATAAAATTTATGCAACATTTTTAACATGTCCAGAATTTGAAAACTGTTCTCATTTTCTTTATAAGCATTTATAAAGGAAATGTGCTTGAGTTCATTTGTGAATATTTGTTCATTTAGTTTCTTGGTTATTACTTTATAATTTATATTTCCTTTTGTATACTCTACATTCACCGGCCACGTTATTCCTTCTGTCAAGCTCTTTATGAATAACCCTGTGATGCCTTTAAAAAGTTTACCATAACAATGGATAGTTGGAGCGTCAATTTTGAATTAATTTTTCAAATTTTCTGCAAATTCCTTCCTAAATTTTCTTTTTGACACACATATTCTTGAGTGACTAACGTTATATTCTTCTGGATTTTCCCCAAGAATGCTTATTGCAGGAACCATTATTGAAGAAGTTGAATTATCATTGACTTTCACAATATCCAGTGAAGAAAGGAAATGATTATCTAATATTTTTCATCTCTTTTTATTTTTTAGATCTTTTTGATGTTGATGCTTGTTGTGGGTTGGTAATAAATTCTTCTGATGATTGATTTGCCTCTGAATTGTCAGGATATGAGCTACATGGAGCAATTATGATTTCCAAAGAAGTGAACTCCTGTAAATTTACTAAAAAAAATTTTTATACTAATATTAGTATTAATAATATTAATATAATATTCTGTTTCTCCTTTTAGCTGTTTTTTATCAACTCCCTTCATCTTTCCCTTTCACTCTCCTGTTTGCAGTTTAAAAAAACTTTATATAATCTTCAATTTCAATGGGGTCTAATGCATTATCATGAGCAATATCAATAATTTTTAATACTCCAGTTTTCTCATTTTTCATGGAAATTTTTGATAGCTACTTTTTATTCTCTTTATTTTTATTAAGATTTTGCCAGTCATCATACAATTTATTAAACTTTCTAACAATATTAAACTTTATATTAGTTGATATTTGTGTTTTTTTACCACATTTTCATCCTATCATTTGCAGTTGCTTTTAGTGATTCTCTAACAATTTGATTCTTTAAGATTTTGCAATTCATAAACAAAGCCATTGTTTCTCTTTTTGATAGAAGACTATATTCCTTCAGTTTATCTGTTAATTTACCTATAAACCATATGTCCATCCTACTTTTGTAACCATTTTTTTAAAAAAATAAATGCAAATTGAATCGAGCACCAAAGAAATGATCGCTCATTGTCATGAATTTCTACTTATACGGCAACAGGAGTAAATATACCGGTCTACTGTTTATGTTTCTAAGAGGATCGATTTAACTGGGATATGTAAAATAATGGGAGATTTGATAAACCATAAGAGTTGTCACATACTTATTTATATTGGTTTATTGATCTATTAATCTATTGAATATTTATTATTAGCTCAAAAAAAAAGAAAAAAAAAGATAAACCATTACAGTTAAATTTAGGATTTGAATTTTTTCTCACCTTGCTCACCAATGCTGAGATTAGCACAGCCCTGTCCTTGCAAGCCCCTCCCAGCGTTATCCTGTCTCGGTTAGAATCCTTTCTCTTCCAACCTCGGCAAAGATCCTTCCCGCTTCACCATCGATGCTGCAACACCATCCCTCCATCTTCTTCTTGGTCTTCCAGCAGGTCTTCTTCCTTCCGGCTGCCAGTCGTAGAATCTCGCAGGGTAATCTCTCCTCATTCATTCTTCGGACATGACCATACCACCTTTCTGTTGTCTCTCTATCAACCAATCAATGGGCTCTATTCCAATCCGCCTAATTTCCGAATTTCTTCTCCGCTCCCTTCTCGTCACTCCCGCTATCAGTCTCAGCACTCCATTCTGCTCCACAACTTTTTTTGTATCTGGTGTGTAAGGTCCAGGCTTCCGACAAATATACGAGAGTAGGTCTTAGTGTCGTATATACCAAAACCTTAACATCCCTCGGTTCATGCCTGTTTTTCAGCCAATCCATACAGCTGTCCCACACCCCTCGAAAACCTTTATTCTCTCTTCAATCTCTTAGGCCATTTCTCCATCCACGTTCGAACACCCCAGTACTAAATTTTTTCCACTTCCTCAACCCTTTCCCCCTCTATCACATTTCAAGCACCTCTCTTCTCTAGAGATCTTCATCACCTCCGTCTCTTTCCTTATTATTGTTTAATCCTTTTCTAGGTGCCAATAGTCTCCCCACCTACCAACGCTCTCTGCAGAGTGCTCGTCACTGTCACCTACGCTAATGTCATCTGCATAATGCATACAATTCCAACACCTCTCGCAACAACCTCTCAATCACCCATCCAGTTAATATATAAACAGCAAGGAGCAACATTCCTCCTGTCTCATCCCGCTAGTACATGGAACCATTTTCCTAAGCCAAACGCTTTGTACTTTTATTATACTAGTGACATAAAGACTACGTATCACTCTTATTAACTTGGGTTCAACTCATAATACGGATTTCCAAGCGTTTCCCACAACCTTGTCCGCGACCACTATCCAAACGCTTTCTGTAAACCTATATAAAGCAGCATAAGTAGTCTCTATTCCACTCCAATCTTCTCAACCACCATCTCAAGCTAAATCAAAATCGTGGTCCTCTCCGTCTAAAACTCATATTGGGCCTCATTCATATATTCTCCACACTCGTTCTAGTCTTCCTCTCCAAATCCGTTTCAATATCGTCAAAGTATGGTCAGAAGAATATCCCCCTTAGATGGAACACTCACCTCTGCTCCCCTTCTAAAAATATTGAATATTATGCCGTTCCCCCATTCCCACTTGTACCTTTCCTCGTCTCCCAAAATCCGTTGTAACAGTCTCCACATCCACGTGCACCACCTCCTTTCCCTCCCTTAAATACTCAGCAGGGAATCCGTCGATACCTTGTATCCTACCATTCTTTACATACTGTTATTCGTCTCCACTTCCCCATTGATCATTATCTGTTCATTATTTTAATTTCCGGCAAGCCCCGCTAGTGTCTTCAAACAGCGATATCAAATCCTGGTGTTGTCCTTGCTCTTCCCGCCGTCGAATCCCGTATAATTTGATTGTGTATTAATTCGGAAAAGAATACTCCTCCATCTATCATTAACCTCCTCTTGTTCTATTTTCAATCTGCCTTCCTTATCTTTAACTAAGTGTCCTGCTGATGAGTCACTGTTTCTTATATTTTTTGCCATATTATATATTTAGTTTTTAGTTCCGTCTATCTTGTCTCAGTTGTTCACCTATTCGCACCCAAGACTCATTCTGAGCCTCCCTTTTTCAATACTTCGGTCTCATTTCAAGGTTCAATCCACTCTAGATCTGGGGTCTTCTCTCAACTTCATCCACTTCTACGCTTTATTGTTTCCTATTGGCTCTTCCAAACCTCCCACCATTCCACAGACATCCCTTCTTCCCTCCCCACTTTTGGATTGTTCAAATCTTCTCTCTGCGCATTATCCAATCTATTCTTAAAATTTCCCACTTTCTCCTCCACACGCCCGAAATCCACGTCCTCTCTCAGGTTACAAATCTTATTTTATTCTGGAGTGCTTCAATCACTCCTTCCTCTTTTTAATTTTTCCACTGCAAGACCCTCGCTCAACAAGGCCTTGTACACTTCTGTCTCCTCATTCACAACTTTTTCCATCACCAACCTTTATCCGAGATTCCAAGTGATACAGATGGACATCTTTAACATGCCGTTCATAACTCCTATTATAATCACGATAGAAAAGTTCAATCATCTACTTCTCTGTATATTCCCCATTAATTCTCTTCCTCATCTCTTACCCTTTAATCTGATAGTTTTTATGCAGATTACGGATGCCCTCTCCAGTTATATGCGTTTCACAAATTCCCAACACATCCAATCTGCGCTCCTCCATTAGCTCCACCACCTCCTCTTCCTTACCCTCCATCTTACTTATATTAATAGTTCCCATGCGTAAGTTCAAATTGCGTTGTCGAAATCGTTGTCCATTTTCACGCCCAGTCAAAAACCGAAAAAATCCGTCAGGGTTCCGAGGCCTCACTTGCGCATCTTGAGCTATTTTTATCCACTGCCGGCTAGCTGGGCCTGTCGCAGTTTCCCAGGACCACCATTTAGTATCTTCCAGAGTATAGCTTATAGCTTCCATTGGGTACAGGATCCCCTCAACGGTCCCCGGCAGCATTTTTGTCGATCTAAGCTGCTTGCACCCGTCTCCAAGGTTAGTGGCCCCTTCCGGAGGCGTTGAGCTCCTACGGCCTGCAGGCAAGCGGATATATTAAATTTTATGAATTATATTTTTAAATACAAATACCCTCTACTCCAATGCCCATCATTGTTATATAAATTATTATATTATTATATATATATATATAACTATGATAGTATAATGATACTATATATATATATATATTATAATATATATTATAATATTATATATTAATATATATATATATATTATATAGCATAATTCTAGACTTTTCTGACAGATAAGAAAATTTCAGTATGTTACTCAGAGCCGCCGTGAGTCGTGAAGGTGATTGAGTCACCTTATATATAATATATTATATAGATATAAATATTATAAATATATATATATTTATATAATATATATATATATATATATAATAATATACTTATATTATATAAAGCCTTTTTGATTTAACTAACAACACCAGAGAGACCCATAGAATTCATTGATCAGTTCTCTCGGCCCCTAGGAACTACGAGGACTTCGACCCCCTCTGTCCCCCATCGGTCGAGAACCCTAAAATTGATGTTCAAGAACATATTCCTATTAGGCTCCGACGATGCGGACAGAGGACGAATCCCCCGCCCACTAAAGCCGAAGACCCCGACCAACTATTTATCTATCGGCTCCTACTCTAGGGGGTGTTCGTTGTTTAAAATCATTAAAACACTTTATATTATATTATATAGAATAATATATATATAATAAATATATATATTAGATAATTATATACTATAATATTATAATAATAAGTATATATAATATAAATATAAATATATATATATATATATTATATATATATATATATATTAATTATATATAATATAGTATATATATATATTATATATATTATATATATATATAAATATTATATATAGTATAATCAATATAATATAAACTCAAGCGGCTCACGAACTCAGCGCAGTTGATCAAGCGGGCTTTGAGTAACATACTCGCCAATATTTCTACTGATCAGAAACTTAGAATTGATGCATATATAATATATATATAATATAATATAAATATTAATATAAATAACCTATATATATATATATATTATATATAAATATATATACTATAATATATTGCAAGCTCTGGATAGCCGTCTATATATATCTAAAAACTATTAATCTACAGGGGTAAAACGGAATACATTGCGGGAATGCTGAAAGCTTATTCCAAAAATGTAAAAAAAAATAAACAAATATATATAGTAATAATATAATTATATCTCAAAAACTACAATACTACAGCGAAAAGGAATACATTTTTGAATCCTTGTAAAATTTTGGATTGGAAAATGTAAAATTAAATAAAAAATAAAAAAAATATTGTAAAATTAATAAATATTAGAAGCCCTATTAAGACCTTTATATAACTACTAATATTCTTATAAGACTTCTAATTAATTTTTTTTTATTTATAAGATACCCAAGGATACCGCCCCTATGCATGGATTTGGGGGTCTCTCGGCCTTCGGAACTACTGGGTTAGGATTATTTCCCCCCTCAGAAGTTCTCCGTAACCCCCCTCTTTGTATTGAAGTGCACGCGGCCCCGCCACCGGCCCCTACGGTATGGAAAACAATCCCCCCCCTATGTTCCCGTGGCTCGAGCCCACCTAGTGGCCGTATAAAGCCAAATATTTGATTTTTTACATTCCTATGTGAATTTTTACGAGGATTCCAAAAATATTCCTTTGCTCGTTGTATCTATGAGTTTTATCGTAAATATAATTTATTTACTTTGTTTAATTTATTTTTTTTTTTTTTACATTTCTGGACCCAGGATGGACCAGCATCCACAAATTATTCCGTTTTTACTGATAGCATTAATGTTTTAGATACAATATGAGCTACATTACCAGACGATCTCTGCATACTATCTACATATTATATAATACAAATATTATTAAGTAATTTCATTATATTCTCACTTATATCATATCATTATAATTATAATCAATACTATTACTACATAGTTATTACTATTACTATAGCATATATATATATTATATAGATATATAATTAATATATGATATTAGTATATATAATAGATATATAATATATATTATATATTATATCCTTCAATTATAGCTGAGAACAAATACATAAACACATAGGCACATCATTTCGGACCAACCTCCCCATTAACATACCCTTATCATTCCAAAAAACAATTCCCTCTAATCCTTTCACCACCACACACGTACTCTGATCTCCCTCACGCTTCTCTGATTTAACATTATACATTCAACCACTTCTGATACCGACCGATAAGATTTAGAATCACTTACATTAAACAATTAAATCCTCCATTGAACTCCTCCCACTCCTCTTCCCGCTAAGTAGATCACAACCCTTCACTTCCATTTACAACCATCTTTGCTTTTATTCTAGCATGTTTGTTAATAGTTATTTATTTATATAGAAATCACAATCCAAAATTTAATTTTCTTGTTTAAAAATGCCTTGGCAATTCCCATTTTCCTTATATCTCTTGTGCTCTGGATTCTCAAACCTCTCACCAAACCAACTAATATTTTTTGTCGTGCCCCCCGGCGTGATCTATTCTTAGGGTTACATTTTTAACTGTGTATCATAGCGTGCTAATTTATTTGTTTGAATTCTTTTTCTTCCATTTGTATTCTGTTTATATTTTTAAATTTATCTTCATTTTTTACTACTGAATTCCCTGATTCCTTAGCCACATATTAAAAAATTTCTGCAACACATTCCCTTATGTTAATTGTAATTTAATCTTAATTCTTTCTCGACCTTAACCATTATCAAATTTCACTTAATTCTATTTAACTTCTTTGAGATATTCACCATAGTTCTATACCTCACTGAAATGAGTCACGTTCAACTCAACGGAACGTGAGGAAAAAAATTAAATAAATAAATTAAAAATTAATAATTAGTCATCTTTATATACATACATACACACACACAACACAACACAACAACACACACAATATATATATATATACAATTATATAAATATATATATATAATAATATATATAATATATATAACTATATATATATATATGTATATAATATATATATTATATATAATTATAAATCAGATATAAAAATAAATATAATATTATATAAATTTTTCTTTCTAAATTTTTGTAATTTTAATTTATACTAGATATAATTTAATAAATATAAAATCATTTATATTTTATAAAATTGGATTATATATTTAACTTTAGTTTACAAAATTAATTTAATTATTAATTAAATATATATTATAACTTATATATACAATATATATATATATTATAATAATAAATATATATATACTATATATATATATATAGTATTAAATAACTTATATATAATATAATATATAATATATATATATATATATATAATATATATATAGATATATATATATAGATAATATATAAATATATATAATAAATACCTTAATTAATACTTATATATAATCTATATAATATATAATATAATATATAATATATATAACTATATAATATATATATATATATTATAATACTCATAATAATATAATAATATAATATATATATATAATATATATAATAATACATATATATATGTATTATATCTATATATATAAATTAGTAATATATACTATTAATATATATATATTATATATATAATATATAATAGTATATAATATATATAATATATATATATATATATAAGTATATGATATGTATATATATATGAATATATTATATATATATATATTATATTATATATATATATATAAATATTATACTATTATATATATTATATATATATATTATATATATATATTATTAATTACTTATTCTTAGGAGGATATAAAACAACAGATCTCACATTACACATTTTTCCATTAGCTTTTAAAAAATATTGTTTTAACAAAATAAAAAGTACCAAAATAAAACTTCATTTAAAGAAAAGTATTTCAACCAATAATTTTTTTCCCCTCTCTAAAGGAACGAACCCATTCTATTAACCCAACTCAAACATAATTTTTCTTCCCATAATAGAAAGTACGATGTAATTGATTGCATTTCGTTAATTAGAAAGCATGGTTTTTTTTCCTCTCCTTCCTTTATGGTCAGAGATGAGGGAATAAGCCATCTCAAATGGCCCATTAAGAGTAATTACATTTATCCTTTTTTAACTTTCTCCTTTCGTAAACATTTTCGTTTAGGAAACTATGTATCTGTAATAGCTTTGCTAATCTGTCTGCTATTTTTAAAGTTTTTACATATTCATTAAAAGTTATACAAGATTGACTAATGACTAACTCTTAGTAGAAATTTATATAATAATAATAATAATAATAAATAATAAAATAATAATATAATATAAAATAATAACTAATAATAATAATAAATATAATAATAATAATAATATATAATCAAAAAATAATAAATAACATAATAATAAAATAATAATAATAAATAATAAAATAAAATACATAATCTAGTAGAATAATATATAATAATAATAATAATAATAATAATAATAATAATAATAATAATAATAATAATAATAATAATAATAATAATAATAATAATAATAATAATAATAATATAATTATGAAAGTTAAATGATATATTATAAATTAATAGAAATATATTGTTATTATTACACATTAAACAGATTTAACTTCATAAAATATAACCAGGATAAACTAAATCGTATATGAGAAGCAATAAACGCTTCATATACAAACATCACTACATAAAACACTCTTATAATCAACTAACATAGTCTAGCGATCAATATTTTAGGTAAGCAGAGCTATCAGAATAATTTGGTCAACTATCGAAATAATTAAAAAATATATTCTAATTGCTAACTTAAAAAAAAAAGTATGATTAAATAAAATTGAAAATATAAAAAACTTTATACATAACTCCGACGTATAATTATTATTATTATTATAATATATATATTATAATATTATTATATTATTATTATTATTAATGTATATTATTATATATATTATTATATATTTATTATTATATTATTATTATTATATTATATTTATTCATATTAATAATTTATTATTATTATATAATTATTATTATATTATATTAATTATATTATTATATATTATTATATATATTATTATTATTATAATTATTATTATTATTTTTATTATTATCATCAATTATTATTTTATTATTATCTATTAATTTATATATATTTTGTATTATTATATTATATTATTCATTATATAGATTATATTATTATTAATATTTATTATTATTATATATTATATTTATTATGTATATTATTATTAGATTATTTATTCATGATTATTAATTATTATTATATTAATATATTATATTATTATTATATATTATAATATTATAGTTGGTAAGACTCATTTGATTTATGAATAATTATGTATTATATAATATATTATTATTATTATTATTATTAGGTTATTAAATTTTAAGAAAAAATTATATCAGCTCAATTTAACGTATCTTTACCAGTTCATTGAATTTTGAAGAATATAGAATGAGTGAATCTTTCCTTAAATCAGCTATACGTAGAATGGAAAAAGTTAAAACTTTTATGATCTATAACCAATATCCCGCATACCAGTCATATCACGTAAACTAACAAACCACTCATACCCTCCCCAAACTTAAGGCCAAATACTTAAGTAATAAAATATTTTACAATTTAAAAATGATGTTAAAAGAATAAGTTCATGATAACATCAAAATCAAAAAAGCTACATTATTTTGCAAATACAGCTTTTATTATGGATACTAGGTACCTGCAAAACACTCAAAATATTCAAAAAACACTTCAAGCATCGCTCATTTACAATAAAATTCACGATTGAATGTCCAGCTTAAGTTTTAATAAAAAGAATGTCTTGCTATGCGCAGATAGTTAAAATTACCAACTTGAAAATAAATTTTAAACAATTACAGCAATTCAGCTGAAAGGAGGGCTTTTGATTCGTCTGACATCATATCCATATTTTACTGTTATATACCTGATGTTGCATAATTCGGGTCTTTAGTGTTTATTGGCTACCCCACTAAGGGAATTACATCACTACTCTTTGCCAATAAAAGTTACACAACATAACTCTGATAATCCTCCGAACACATGACCACGGTACTAAAACTATAACGACATCAATGTGAATTAAAGAAATGAACGAATGCATTGAATGTTTTGAAATTTGATTTTCCGCAGTTATACACCTAGTATTCCATGATAATAGTTGCATATGAAGGATAATGTAAGCTTTTTTTATTTATTGAAGTCTCAATCACAAAATTATTTTTTAAACTTCAAATTAATGTAACAATAATATTATATTACTTTTTGATATTTAGAAAATTATTTTTGTAAGCCTTTAACGATACACATCTGCTACCTTATTAACTCATATTTTATGATAAGCGTATTCGTAAATCAATATACTATAGAGTATATGAAAATGAGCGAGTTACCAGCATAAATAGGAGTCCGGTTGAGGACAAATTTATCATCAATTTATGACAGATTGTTATATATGGTGTAATACAGATTGCAGGGTATGGCGACGTGATCAAAAATTTTGGCAGATTATGAAGGAGTGATAACCGTTAACCATGTGGTGATGTGAGTGAAATATGGTATTGTAGGTCACAAAATGCGGAAACTTTCAGTGCAATGATATTAACCTATTCGTGCTAAGCGCTTCTATCCGTTCGGATCGCGCAGGTGAAGACCACTCACTCTCGGGCTCGCCGTACTGGCTGTGGAGGCTTCGCCCTCGGCCTGGATCATTATCGCACCAGCACCTTGCCCTGCCAATAAAGACGGGAAGCCTGTCATTCAAGAGCAGGTATAAAATAATCGTTTGACTGGAGAGCGCGACCAGTGGTCGAATGGTATCCTAGTGATATGTAAATCTTTGAAACACTTCCGAATAAGAGTGACGGCATGAGCCATTCCTTGATTCACTTACTTTTTAGTCTAGCTTATATTATATTATATGTTGCATTATTATCACCTACGGGAGAGGGTAGGTCCTAACATTGTGCTAATTTGTTCACTTGCTATATGAGTTGCGGGCAAGCCGTTAAATATTGAGTTGTAAGATACGAGAGGCGAGATACGCACAGCTATGTATTGTAAGAGATAGAAGGGGGCTTTTATCACTTGGAGAGGGCTCTGAGCGGAATAATAGAATAAGATAGCATAGAAGAGAGGTGCGTATTTGATGTGGTTAAGGATAGAACACGAGAAAGGAGAATCATGAGTGACGAGGACAGATAGTATCGATGAGCACCGAAGAAAAGAGTATGAAGCATGGAGAAGGGAGAAGCGATATGAGGAAAGGCTTGCGATTAAGAACTCAGCATGACGCCGAACCCACTGTGCCCACGTGCGTATGTAGAGGAAGCGTAAGCAAGTAGCTGGAAGTGAAGATCACACGGATAAACGGACGAAAGAGAGCAAAGGAATGAATGCCTTGATAACAAGCCGGACGCAGAGGGATGCTAGAAGACTTGGAAGAGAGGGTTAAGAACCAGACAAGAGTAGGGGGAGACGACGGGAAAGTAGAGAGTTCTTCAATAGCAGTGTAAATAGTCGACAACTGAACAATTCATAATCGAAGTGGTAACGAATGCTATACTCATGACAAAGTGAATAGGTGAGGAAGTAAACAGGATCGATTTGAATCAAAACTAAGTTATTATTCACTCTGGTCTGTTTTTTAGCAAAAGCTTGTGACTCAGCGCTACGGAAAGGATTCCCTGAGGTATTTTCTCGAAGAAGTCAAGGTGTCAGTGCAGATTAATATTGGGGTTCTGCAAAGCGAAGATAACTTGTTGCACACTGCTTATATAATTTTTCTTACTATCGATGCAGAAAGGATGTCTGTCGATCATCATCAGCTACGTGGATTGACTCCAACAGTCCGAAACCGTGAGACGATATAGTAAGAACGCTTCACGGGTTAAGGATACGGATCGCCTTGATTTTTGGTGGGTCCCTAACAAGGTGTTAGCCTAAGCAGTTTGAGGAAGGCCGAACCATAATATTTTTGCAAGCATAGCTCCAGTCTTCGCAATCTGGCCTTAGGGGCCTTTATGCTAAACGACGCAACTCAATGGACTTTTGCGATTCGCAGCCTACCTGTACAAGATTTTGAGGCGAATGAACGTAATAGTGTCAAGCACGCTGCTGTGATACAATGATTGCTCGTTTACAGGAATGATTAATTGTTTGCGGTTGAGTTATAATTTTAAAGCGCTTTGGTCCATCTACGCATCATGATAGGCCCCAGAAAATTCTTATGACATTTTTTCTCGGTGTTGAGATAGAACAGGTAACTATGGGTGAACCACCTCATGAGGTTAGGTTTGCGTGAGGAATCGTGGACAGCATTTTGTAAAGTTGGCGATCACTTCGCCTCTGCCCACTTTTTTCTATAAGATCGTACTCTATCAAATAAGGCGTACGCATGATGTTGTATGATATAGTGGTAGCAGGATTGGAAGTATTAGTCGGTGGTCATAGGAGTTATACCTTTATTGTGAAAATATTCCTCAAACCTTATTTGAAGTTTTGCCCGTTTCAAGAAATGACAAGCCTGGCCCACGGCAACATGTTATAGCGGCCCAGGTTCATCCATCGTAAGAGAGAAAATTAACCGTCATTGGGATAGTAGTATCGATCGTCACATTGAATTCACCGCGAGAGCAAATGTTAAAATACACTTTGAAACTGCCCTGCAAGACAACTGTTAGAAAATTCCAGATAAGCTGGCGTGAGATCAAATATGCACGCGACTGGGATTGGAAGGTTCTCTTATGACACGAATCAGTCTCTCTTAATAAAGAGAGGGAGCTTGTTCCTCTGGAAAACCCGAAACATAGTGGAGTTTCAAGGAACCCCATTGGCTCTCCCATTGCGTTCGATAAGCACTTATTATTTTTCTAAAAATCAAAAAAGACTAACCCAAGACATCCCCCCAACAGTTTTCTCGGAAGACGGCTTTCCTGGAAATGCCCCATGGGTTTCGATTTCTATTTTCATCTAAGTCAATAGGGTCATCCAGGCTCCATCTCCCCAACATTTTATCTACACTGATAAGGAACAAAAATAGCTGGAAAGAATAGAGTGGATCGCTATCCAGAACAGAACGTTTATTGAATAAGTTCCCAATACTGGGGGTGGACATTTTGTGTCCACCATGTGTAACAGGTTATCTCCCCAAAATTCAGGTGGGGTGAATTTTTTTGGGGAGAACCTGAGAGAACAATTTTGAGTTAGATGGGAGGAATCTCTGGGGGTCCCCTTCCATTAGCACTATCCAACGATCAGAACTCTTTGGGACCGTTTGAGGTGTTTTCGTTGAACGCGTTTTTCCATTTCCCTCTCTCAAAAGGCAGGCAGCATTCGAAAGAGGGTAGGTCATCACTAAGCTTTATTTTTGGGAACTTTTATGCAGGTTTCATGAAATTTCTAAGGCCCTGATATTCATCCTTTATAAGAAGCGTGGCGGGATTATAAAATTAGGAAGAACGAGTTTATAGCGAGGATTCGAGAGCTGGAATACTCTTGCAAACTAATCAAGGGTTAGTTGGCATGGGTTGCTTTATGATAGCTGTGATTGTGTTTGGCGCTATAATCTGAATAGAAGGATCTATCTTCCTCTTTTCAGGAATTCTACGTCTTATGGTTGAATGTGCTCTCTAAACCTTTCTGGGTCTGGCTTTTTGTTGTGGACGTCAGGGTCAATCTTAACGTGATTTATAGACAACTCTCCAGCGTACAGTAGGTATGGGACCGAGTGCTCTTCGTCAGGCAAAAATTGTTTTCCGGATCTTTGGTGTCTTCTGTTTGGAATGACCACCAACTTAAGTTTTCATTGTTGGTGTGGTTGAAAACCTGGGTACCCGGGGTACGGTCTAATCTAGAATTGGGAATTTCTTTCGAGGACTCGTAAGTAACTCTAGGCATCACATCTAATGGGTGCTTTTGAAACTATTGTTGAGAGCTACGGGTGGATGTAATATGCCCAGGAATTCGGTGCGGCAGAGTTTCACGTATAGCTGCTTGAGTTTCACTAGGATCCTGGGAGAAGAAGTCTTGGTACTGTGAATAGAAATTGTGTCGGTAGAATCGCTGTGGAAGTTCAACAGCGGAGTTATACAGCAACTTCAACGTACTCTAACCTATGTCCTACGTAGAGATATTATTGTATCACCCTTGGGCTGGTGTATCGGTATCTCTCCTGTTCTCGTTTTTTTGATAAATAGTGGTGGCTCGCAACTCCTAAAACTCCTCAATTCGAATGGGACTAGGTAAGAACGGGCATTTTAAGGCAGAGAACACATGTGTGGATCACATCCCACAGCTCTCTTGAAGAGTGGTGTAAGGCTGTCTGTATTCCACAGGCGAATGTGCATTTCTCCTCCACAAGACCGCTGGTCGCATTGATATGTTTATATGGCAGGTTGTTTAAAGGTGTGGCGTTCCAAATTATATACATACTGATCCCCTTTATTACCTATCCCTATTTAATAACCAGGTATTTTTTCGGGGATGAATCAAATACGCTGACATTCAAATAAGCCATACCTAACGTCTGGGCCGGGAATATAGTAATTGATCATATATACTGTTAATATCTGTGAACTACCTATTTTTACCTTTAATAGAGTTGAAAAAACGGGTAAACTAAATAGGGTCGCAGTAACAAGGTATTATATGCGGCCATCAGTAGCGTGTCCAGATACGTAAGTAGGGGATAAAATATGTAAACTTACGTATATGTAACAGGAAATCTTATTCTGCTGGAGTATTCTTCTTAACTAGAATGACAATGCAATATCTATCAGTTATACTTTATATTGTTTGTATTGATATTTTAACGAATCTTTTGGATGTGTTTCTTTCATTTATCATCAGGAGTGGAAATAAAGAGCGATGTTTCCGAGAGATGTTTAGAAGGATGACAATGAATGGAAACTTATGACTTTTCTGGGTAGTAGCTATTAGTAAACGTAAGATAAGTTCACCTACCATCTATCTTATATGTAATACTTTAACTTGCTACGGGATAGAGGTCTATTAACTCCTAAAGCTTTTTCAAGTCTCATCAGCTAAGCGATAATGGTTCTATTGCTCTAGTATTAGGTGTCTTTGGAGGTAGATGGCGATCGCAATATAATCAACTATCCGGGATTATAGATCCTGGTCAGCTAAAATGATCCTCGATAAGGGTGGAGGGTAGACAGAAATATGAGAGTAAATACAAATAATGAGTATAAACGAACTATTGAAACGGAGTGGACAGCTTTCCGGGATTTCGCCTATATACTCACTTATCTGTTGGGATACACCTGGATGTCGCCTGGGATTACCAGGTAAGAAGAGTCGGCTGAGGTTACGTTTATATCAGCAAATCTTTCATGACTGGATACGTTATAA
>JABUQX010100409.1:0-5000 GCA_015478945.1 Trachelipus rathkii
GTTTTAAATGATCGGTAAATCATTTTTGATGGTTCCAATCGATTTATCTAGTCGTCGAATACATCTCCTATATCTCCTAAAATCATTCGTAATAATCACGTAATTAAATCTAGTTACTTTCTACGTTGTCATCCTCTGTGTTGGACTCATTTAAACAAATGTAATACATCACATGTATATATTACGATATAAGAAAATATTTACAATAATTAACATATCGATTAAATCGACTGTAGTAATGGGGTACATCTTCAAAGACTCAACCTTATTATCGATATGATAAGTGAATAGAGCCTATATTTCGCCTCAATAATACTTTAGGTATTATGGTCATTTTGTGTGTAATATAAACTGATCAGAAAAGAGTACTTGGTGACCGTACAAAGGTCACCCCTAAGGGGGTGCTGCCCCCTTAGCGCCCCTAGGTCAATTCGTCCTATGAAATATCATGTTTAGTGCTTAAACGAATATACTGGTAGCTAGTAAACTTTGTGATGTGAGTTATAATGAATGAACGCATCTCGTCGAGACGATGATAATACGTATCCATCTGCGTCCCCCCGGTCAAGGATAAAGGGACGTCTGGCTTACCACAAAAAAAATTAAATAATGAAATCGTATGAGACTGAATCACTCGGAAGATAAGGTGAAGGAGACGGAGTTCGGAGAACGGAGTTAGAGTCGGATAATCGTTTCGGAGTCAGGTGATCCCCCCGGATTGAGGGGTCCCTCTAGTTGTAAAAAAAGAAGAAGAAATGCACTGAGTGCATAACTAAGAGGAGGAAGATAGAAGAAGGAAGAAGAAGATAAAAGGAGGAAGGAAGAAGTAATGAGGAAGGTAAGAAGGTAGAAGTATAAAGAGTGATTGAAGTATTCATTAGTATAGGAGATAGGATTTCAGAATTGGTACTATAGAGCCTCCCTTTACTGTGCATTGTTTCTTTTATTATTGTTATGGCAACTGGACATTGCACTTAGGAGTCCGGTGCGGTGACCTAAGTATATAACTATATATCGTATAAACAACAATGTTGTGTTCATCGTACCTTTATATAGGTTTTATCGTAGTACTGTAAGATTTCGAAAATAATGATTATTCAATAACCCATCAAGTAATAAAAATAAACTAAATAAATAAATATAAATATAAATAAATATATAAATTCTAAGTTTCTTTTATATTATGTTTATATGATGTCAAATTTACGTTTTTTTTACATACCCTAAAGCAAGTAAATAACTAAATCAAACCACTATCCAACCTCCCTCCCTCCTGACCATCTGTGATCTATTTGATCTATCATTGATTACTATTGATCTATTGATTTATTCATCTATTGATGAACATTTTATATTTTTACTATAAAATTTTACATATTTATACTATACTCATCATAAATCAGTTAAAGTCAGTCTAAATACATAACAACCACCATTACCACCCACTACCCTCCCTGTTCCAATATATCAATGATCTTATTGATCTATTTGATATATATTTTTTACAACTTAGCTTATCGATTTCTTTCTACGACTTGCACCTTTCTATTTGAACCTCATATCTTCAGATCTATGTTTATAGTTAAATGGATGTCTGAATATTCTGTTTTAATACTAAATAGTGATTTAGTCATAGGTTTTTGAGCTACTCTCTACCTTGAGGGGTGACAAGATTCAGATGAGAGTAGATTCTGTGGAGTGTAAATCAAAAGCCGAGTAGGTCGAACTCCTTACCTCCTGTTCACCGATATCCCTTCCAGCCTCCTACGATAAAGAGTCATAAGGAATACTAGTTGATCTATTGGATCCTACTTGATCTATTGATCTTTGATTTAAGGTCAAATTTTTACTAAAATTGTAGACGTTTAACAATACCCCCCTAAATCAGTAACCAAGTAAATCAAGCATCCAACCTCACCCCTCAAGCTTAGTTCCAATTCATGATCTGGATCATATTGATCTAGGGTGAGTTTGAGAGAGTCAAGAGGTTGTCAGCGAGGAAAATTGTGAGGACGTTTAGCCATACCCCTTTAAGTTAACAGTAAATCAGCTAAATCAGCCATCCAAGGAGCCCCCGTGATACCCTCTTCCTGTTCTCAGTTACGGCCTCATGGATTCTTATTGCATGTCTATTGATTGGCCTATTGTATTTGTTGTTATTGGATACTATTTGATACTAGTAGTTAGGAATTTTTACTTATAACTTGATGACTAACGATTTTTACGAGTTACCTGCTAATTAGAGCTTCATGGAGATCAGACGGGGGCATAATTATTTTTCACTCATCTCGAGTGATGACTGCGTGCTCCTGGCTATCCTGGTGTGCTCTGACGAGGATCTCATACGGAAGCTGTTTGAGAGGGGCGATCTATATGATCTCTATTAATGATTGTGTGTTACTATGTATGGACTCTCAGATATGTTCACATTTTCCTTTGAGATCAATATGTCATTTTTTTTGTGATATATTTTAGATGTCACTAACATAAAAACAATAATTCTTTATACACTGATCAGCCTCTGAATATAGTGCAGGCGTCCCTCTTAAGCTAGAGCGGGGAGAGTGGTTCTCGTACACTAATAAGAAGTAATATATCCTCGTTAGCTTATCGAAGTCATGGAAGCCTAGAAGCCCATGAGGTTGACACGTGGGCGATTTCTGAGCAGACCATGACACACGACTGTAGAACAATTGTAATAAGCCAAGGGTGGGCCCTACGCAAGCGCCTCGCTAGGGGTTCTTATCCACATCTACTCAAAGTCTTCGCCTGCGCCACTGCACCTTGTGCCTACGACAGGGGTGTGGTGGTGGTAGCCGCGTGATAAATGTTCTCGAGCCCCGCGCCTGCGGTACTATAAGGAGATAAGCCCAAATGCCGCGCCACGGCATAGGGCGTGGAGTAAGCAGTTTTAGCTTTGCTTTGACTCGACTATCCCAAGCCGGTGAAACCAGAAGCCCCAGAATATTGAAGAGGCGGATGAGGCTTGTATAAGTTGGGAGTAACTGAGAAGAGTGAAAAAAGTCTCGGCAGTCTAAACCAGAATCCCAGTTTCTTTTGAAGCCCAGTAGCTAGCAACTTTGCTGATGTGGTTTCCAAGACTTTTTTTGTTATGTTAAGGAAGGATGTTTATATTGTCAGGAGAGACGAGGAGAACCGTGAAAGAGATAGGAAGTTAGAAGGTGTCTTAGAGAGGGATGATTTGTAGAAGTTTGAGTTTTTAAAAGAATTAAATTTCACAAAGTTGAAACGACCCCACACCGGGAAATCCTATCCAGATCAGCGGAATAGAATATTGAAAGGATTAAGACGAGAGGCAATTCTAGAGTTAAAATAAAAGAGAGAGCAGAATTGAAATGAGTTGAAGTAATGAGGGTCGAGTTTTATGGCATATTGAATTGGATAGAGTTAGATTGTGCAGGGTGAATAGATCATCAATGAAAGTAGAGAATAAATTAGGAGATAAAATTTGAACCCTGAGAAAACACTATTGAAAGTAAAGAAGAAAAGTTGCCAATCAACAACAGCGATATTGAGCGATTTGAAAGAAACAAGGACTAAGTATGCAACGAGAAGGAGGGAAACCAAAAAGGAGGGGAGCTTGGAGACAGTGACGCGTGCATACTCGGTCAAATGCTCTGTATATGTCAAGAGGAATGGTTTCTAACACAGAAATACACACCACAATGTTACTCGCCTTCATGAGCGCCTTCGAGATAATGGGGCCTTCGTCCCCGGTGCCTTGGTGGAAGACCGTAATACGAGGACTCTGCGTTTGAAGAGGAGGTGCTTGAGAGATTGAACTACCCGTCGACTAGCACGCGCCATTGCTCATGCCATGGGTTCAAATCAGTCGTCTGTGGCTCGGGTCTTGCAAGAGCAAAGCTTCCATGCATACCACCTACAGAAAGTACACCAGGATTGGGCCAAATGACTTCTTTGAACCTCGTGTGCGATTTGCCGGGTGGTTTTGCAACGGAGCATCGATGATGATGCTTTCCTGCACATTCTTGTTTACCGATGAGGGTGCTTCCCACACGTGATGGCTACTAAAGCAGAAACAGCCACATATGGGACAAGGACAATCCGCACGCAATGTATCAGAGTTCACCAGGCGGAATTTACCGTAAACATCTGGGGGTGGAATTATTGGGGATTATCTGCTGGGACCTGTCATCATTCACAGAGTTTGGTGGACAGCGGTACTGCAACTACCTCCCGAACACGCTTCGCCAGCTCAAGGAGACATAACCCCTTGCGACCCGCGAGACTGTTTTTTCCAAACATGATGGCGCTAATCCAGCGCACTTCAGCACCAAGTACGTACGGGCGCTTCTGAACAGAGTCTACACTGACAAAGGGATAGGGAGAGGGGGGGGCCTGCAAGATCGCCCGACCTCACTCCCCTAGATTATTTTTTCTTTGGGGGGCATGTGAAGAGTGTTGTTAATTAATCAGTCAACGCACAAGAGAGGGAACTGATTCAGCGATATTCACTGCGTTTGATCCATCAGACACAGTGAAGGGCATGTTCGTTCGAGTCCGACAGGCAATGGACGGCGATGTAACGAGTGTAATCAGGTTCAGGGCAGACACTTTGAACCCCTCCTCTGTAATTTTTCCCAATAAAATGATTCTTATAACAGCTACCATCTGTTGGCTTTACAACCTAGTAAAAACACTCGTTGTTTAAACAAAATTCCTTATTGTTAATCTATCAACCTGAGTACCAGATGTAAGAGATACATAACGATTAGATACCAAAATCTCGGTTACCAAGTAACGGCGTCAAAAACATCAACTGTGGTTTACCTTACATCATCCCTAACTTTGAAACGAACCGTCATACAACATAGCTTATTTAACAAAAAATGTTTTATCGTTTGATCTATCAGCCCTCCGAGTTTGTCCAGAGGTTTTTGAATCACCCTGTATATATAATATATTATAATTATATATATAGTAATAATATATATATATAATATATATATATATATATA
>JABUQX010100409.1:7500-12500 GCA_015478945.1 Trachelipus rathkii
GCGCGCATGTGTGACTTAAGCTTTTATGGTGAGAGAGAGATTCTCTCTCTCATACAAACACACACTATCTCTCACACATACACACACAACTCTCTCTCTCACACACACCACATACACACTAACACACACCTGCACATCTCTCTCACACTCTCTTTCAACAAAACCACTTTCTCCCTCACACACACCACACACACACAACACACCACACACACACACACCACACACACACACTAAAGTTCAAAACAATGAAGACAAGTTAAAAACAAAACGAAGAAAACAATGTCACTTCATGAGTTTTAATCACATTATTCATCCACCCATAATATTTTAAGAAAATTCTACAAAGAAATTAATTTAGCGTTAAAGAATCGGTTTCCTTTTCTAAACAATGGTCGAAATAATAGTTTCTTTATTTGAAAGAAATAATTTCAGAGCAACAATTTAATGAGTATGATCTGTGCGATTTTTTTTTGGGTGATTTTTTTTTTATGTGGCGATATTTGCGAAAGAAAAATGGAAACAAATTTTAAACATGCCTTATACTTCGTGGACTTTTTCTTTCATATTTTAATTTTCTTTTGGTAAAATTATTATCTGCGACATTTTAACTAAGAACATTTGTTTGCGGTAATAAAGGTTTTCATTCTAGATGTAGGTGTGCAGTATAATGTTTATAATGATCGTTACATGAAAATGAGAAGAAAGATTACGTTAGATACCATAAATTTTGGCCGTAGTGGAGCTTTCTAGAAGGAAAAGCTGAAGCTGGAAACTAACACATTTTCCTACAGCAGCCACATGGAGGAAATAGTAAGTCTAGTCACGATATTAATTTTAAAATTAAGAAAATACAGAATAGTTTTAAGAATAATAATGTAATGAGTTTTGCAACAAGAAGAACATATACATAATTAAATTACTTACAAAAGTACTGAAATGGTAAAAAGAATATTTGCCTCTGCGGCTGCAATCATTTTGAATATTTTATAGTTCCAAATTTTTTTTGGATACGAATCCGACATCCTTTAAAAAAAAGGTTTCTGCTTCGAAGCTGGTACACCAATAAGTTTTTTTATGTTCGCAGCTTCAAGGTTCTGACTACAAGCATTTATTGGTAACATTTAGAAAACCATTGAATTGCGTAGTCTAGTAATTTCTCATTTCAGAGTGATCAACCAACATTCTCAAAACGCTCAATGGATGAATGCTAATTAAAATGTCTGACTATCATATCTTGTGGATATAAATATAAATTTATAAATTGAATCATTATACCCAGCACATAAAATATTAAAAGTCGTTTTCGTTTTGCCAACTATTCTTACGAATCTCTCACGAAAAATAAGCGTTTCAAAAAATCGTTCGTTTTGTCAAATTTTAACACGAAAATTTTGAGAATATTCTCACAAACGTAAGACATTTTGACCAAAACGTAAGATTGCTATTTCGCAATCGTAATTACCGAAAAATTCTATTCTTAAGAAAAATGTAAACAAAGAAGTAATGGCGGAAAGCAGTCGTGAAATTTTTTTTCTTTTATTTTTTTTCTTTACAATGGAGTTAATTTTTTTTATTAATGACTTTAAGAGTAATGAGATTGTGTCAATACGTTCATTCCCAATTTTATTAATTATCCTTAAATATTCAAAACAGTGCATGATAATGTGTTTTTACTACGCGGTAGGCCCGTTGAAAATGCTTCCTTGAATAAAAATGGCTTTAATTTTCAGCGTTGCCAATTTTTGATGAAAAGATGTTACAATTATGCACTTTTCATTGCTTTTTTTTGTAAACATGCTGATATATATATATATATATATTATTATATATATATCTATTATTATATATATATATTTTAATATATATATTATATATATATATATATATTAATATATATTATATTATATATATATATATATATAATGTCAAATATCTCTCTCATCTCTCATCTCTCATCTCTTCTTCTTCTCTCTCTCTCTTCTCTCTCTCTCTTCTCTTCTCTCTCTCTCTTCACTTTGTCTCCAGTGTTCTCTCTTTGTGAGATATATATAGGATATATATATGGATATAAACGCTAGAAGGGAAATATATATACGATGACGATAATGATATAAAGATATATCGATTAGATATATATAAAATATATATAAGTATCATCTATATATTTTACCAAACACTGAAAATTTACCTTAAGAGTAAGGAAGAAAGTCTCCAAAAATCTAAAATATTCTGAAACATCATCATTATTCTTCCTTTTTATAATAATACCCTCCAAATCCTTGAAGTCCATCATAAGTGTTTCTAACTTCTCCCAACATTTCTTCTTTGTAATGTTTTTAAAACAATTACTGAAATAATATCAAATATGGTTAGTTTTGACAGCAGAAACCGTTCTTAAAATGCGTAAGAATTTGTCTTATCGAGCGTAAGACAAAATGCTAAAACGAAAACGGCTTAATTATTTCCAAATTTATTTATTTGTTTTTACTTTTAAAGTTTACTTATTCAAATGTTCTTAAAATAATGTTCATAAAAATTAATCCCTTGAGGGCATAAATGTTCGTCGAGTTAATTGTTCTTGTCTTTAGACTTTAGAGCATAGTTATGTTTTAATTTCTTTTGTAATTGTCCTACGAGTGTTGTTTGAGTATGACCTCTTCTTTGAGTGTAATTTGAGTGTGGTCTCTTCTTTGAATTGTTATTTGAGTGTGACCTCCTCTTCTTTGAATGTTATTTGAGCATGACCTCTTCTTTGAGTGTTATTTGAGTGTGGTCTCTTCTTTGAGTGTTATTTGAGTGTGACCTCCTCTTCTTTGAGTGTTATTTAAGTGTGACCTATTCTTCTTTGAATGTTATTTGAGCGTGACATCTTCTTTGAGAGTTATTTGAGTGTGGTCTCTTCTTTGAGTATTATTTGAGTATGGTCTTTTCTTTGAGTGTTTTTTAAGTGTGACCTCTTCTTCGAGTGCTGTTTGAGTGTGACCTCTTCTTTGAGTGTTGTTTTAGTGTGACCTCTTCTTTGAGTGTTGTTTGAGTGTGACCTCTTCTTTGAGTGTGGCCTCAGTCACTCTCATCGAAATACTTTGGACAAATCTACCTTCACTCAATTCCTCAAGATAGTAAAATCACCTTTTCTTTTCCGCCCTTCTTCCCAAATTCTTGCACTCTTGATCAAGTACCACTCTTTCTTTGATTAATATAGTAGACCACACACACACACACATACACACACACACACACACACACACACACACACACACATACACACACATCTCTCAACACACAAACACAATAATTTTTTAAGAATTTGATTTTCAATCTTTGATTACTGCATCCTCATTTAAAATTTGGAAGCATAAGTAGTCACTATAGAACTACAGAACTTACAGAACACCGACTAGCAAAGACTTTACAGTCCACTCAAGGCTAGTCTGAGGGAAGATGAGGTCACCGGCTTAGAACGTTATAATTAACCCTCTAAACGGTGAACCTCAAAACTGTTATTACAAAATATTATTGTAGTGTGATCGATGATGTCACCGACTTAGAATGTTAGAAATAACCCTCTAAGTGGTGGACATCAAAACTGTTATTACAAATTAAGACGATAGTGTGATCGATGAGGTCACGGCTTAAAACTTTACAACTCACCTTCTGTGTGTTCACTATGGGATCCTCAATGATAGCGAAACTGATAATGTGATTATGATGTTTCGGGATTAGAACATTAGAATAACCCTCTAAGCGGTGAAAATCAAAAGCTGTCATTACAAATTAAGATGATAGTGGGAAAATCACATGCGACCACCGACTTAGGTGGCTTAGAACAGCGGTAAACATTTGCGGTAAATTTACCTCTAAGGGGTAAACATAAAAACTGTTCAATATAAGTTCGGCGCCCAAATTCTTTTTAAGATGTACTTTTAATTTGTCACATGATCTCAATAGTTTTCGTTTGTTCACCTTATGATAATTCTATCAGTTCTTAATAAAGTAAGATTCGGTATGAGTTGAAGTTCACAGACCAATTTCCTTAAAAAGTGTTTATCTAACTTTTCCTTGAATAAATCGATGTTGCCGCTGTTCACTATTTCATAAGAGAGCCTATTCCACTTCTCAATTACATCGTAAGTGAAGAACTTCTTTGCTAATTGGTTTTGAAAATCGTTTAAATGACAAAGTTTATGCCCATTACTTCGCGTGTTTAACATCGTTAAAATCATATTAAAGAATTGCTAGTATCGATATTTTCAATTATTAGTATTTTGAAGACTTCTATTAATTTTTTTCTCAGTCTTCTTGTTTCTAAAGAATGTATATCTAATTCGCTTAGTCGTTGGTCGTATGATTTACCTATAAATTCTGGTATTAATTTGGTTGCCCTTCTTTGAATTCTTTCAATTTTTTCTATGTCCTTTTTGAGGTATGGAATCCAAAACTGTACTGCGTATTCCAGATGAGGTCTACTAATGTTTTTATAACAGAGGAATTTATATTTTTAGATTTACTATTCAACAGTTTCTGGCAAAAGCCTAGAGCTTTATTTGCTTTCTTAACAGCTTCAGCACATTGTCTCGCAAACTTTAAATCCCTATTAATTAATACTCCGAGATCCTTTTCCTCATTGACAACTTTGATAACTGAGTGTTCTATTTTGTAATCGTATTCACTGTTCCTACTCCCAAAATGTATAACCTTACATTTATCGGTATTAAATTTCTCATTTGCATGTTTTTGACCAATTTACAATCTTGTTCAAATCGCTTGGAGTAATTGATAGTCGTTCTCACATATTATGCGATTTCAAGTTTCGTATATCCGCAAAATTTCGAAATACTTGCCTAAAATTATTATATCCAATGTCTTTACATATATAGAAGCAGTATTGGGACCCAGGAACAGACCCTTGGGGTACACCACTAATACATTCGCCCTACATCTGAGCATTCACATTATAACGACTCGTTTGTCGTGTCATAACCAATTTTGAATCCAATTTA
>JABUQX010100409.1:17500-18670 GCA_015478945.1 Trachelipus rathkii
TGGCCCGTATTTAACTATATGTAAAATGAGTGAAAACTGCTTTGCTATACCATGGTTGTTCTCTCTATGACAGAGTAGGAATGCAATTCCAAATGAATTTAGCTATTATAATTGCTATTGCTAATGTAGTCTGTTTTACTTTAGAATTTATTTTATAATCAGTTTTATTTGCTATTTTAAAATTTTCTATGCTTAGTATTTAGCTAATTTAATTTTTTTTATCAGAAAGACTCAAAAATATTGGGTAGGGAGCTACCTACCCTACCTAACCTATGTATACGCCCTGATATTATATATATATCATATAGTTATATTATATATATAGATATATTTATATAATATATATTACATATATATATAATATAGTAAGTATAATAATAGTATATGTATATATCATATAGTATATATATATATATTATATTATATATATATATATATAATATTATATATATAAGTAATATACTATTAAATCTTATATACGTATATATATATATATATAATATATATATATTATATATAATTCTATCATACGTAAAAAAATTCGTTTGTCAAAAGGGGAAAAAAATAATCTATCACATGATTTCAGAATCCAAAACCCTACTTATGAATCAATCTCACTCAAACTAAAGCTAGTAAAAAGTAGATGTTGAGCCCACGAAAACAAATCTGTTAAAATCAGGGTTGGCACAAAAAAAATCAAATGATTTAAATCAACTGATTTTTAACAGTGATTTTTTTTTTATATATTAAAATCCTGATTTTTTTGATTTTTCTGATCTTTTTGATTTTTTTCATTTTTTAGGCAAAAAAAATTTTTTTTTTTTTCTAAATTAATAATTAATCCTAGTTATCACCTAATTAAGTGATAAGTTATTTCAAAGTCTGTATAATAAGTAAATTCATCAATGTAAGTTACAAATCATTTTTAATAAAGAAATAAAATAAAATTAGAATACTCAGATATTATACAGAGTTAATAGTATATTATATATATTATGTTATATATATATATATGTATGAAAAATATAGTATATTTATATATATATATATAGTATTATAGTATATTAGGATATATTAGTATATATAATATATTAGTATATATATATAATAGATATTATATTAATATTATATATATATAAGTACTATATATATTTGGTATATATATTTTGG